>CM071926.1:2832624-3023178 GCA_016081115.2 Rehmannia glutinosa
ATTATTTTGTCACAGGACTTGGAACTTAACTCTAGAGCCATTCATTCTATAAATCGAGTTGGTGATAAGGTATTAATTTTATATTGTTGATTGGATTTTAATACATTTCTTTTATTTTATTTGAAATTTTTATAGATAGCAAATTAATGACGTAGTACTTTAACAAGATCATCTTATTTATCCAAGGAGGAAGTTTCTTCTCCGACAAATCCAAACTAAAGAATGTTGACTCTTTTGGGATCTTGATGATGACAATAATGTTAAAAGAAAGCTTGAGCGAGAATTATCCAAGACTGCCTGCTCTTTGAAGAAAACCAAGTCGGTTATCAAGATAGAAAATGATTAGAATGATATATGATTGATGTTTTTGAACTACTTCTAGACTTTATTTATATTTTAATATTTTTGATGTCACTTTTTTATGGAGTGTTTCTATGAACAATATATTATTATTAATGAATTTTTTGTTTCTTATATCATGCTCTAGAACAAATATCTGAATATTTGTTTTGTATTGGTTCAATTGCAATTAGTATAATTTTGTTAAATTACTATTCTCGATTACATTTGTTTTTGGATTATACTTTTACTATATGTTCATTACAAATATAAATGATATTATAATTTTTGAATAAAAAGTCTTATAACTTTTGGATAGTAAAAGTCTTATGTCTTTTAATAAACAAGTCATATTCAATGCCAAATTGACATCAAACAAGATATCAAAAGAGTTTACTCGAATGGTGAAGCTCAAAAAGCCATAATACTAGTCAAACAGTTAAATTATATCATATTTTTGTTTTCTTATCTTTTCGAAATTCAACTTGAACAATATTGTCTCACAACATAAATATTGTAGGTATTAACTTTGTTGGTAAATATTTGCCTACAATGATTTTAACTACTCTTTAAAATAATTTTAATAAATGACAACTTAAGAAAAAAAGGGAAAAACGAAATTAAATAATCAAAAAATGGAAAAATGAAATTAAATAAAGAAACAAAAAGAGAAAAACAAAATTAAATAAAGAAAAAAATCCCGCTCATTTTACTTCGTATATTCGGAAGTACTTTTTATTGTACAATTCTAACCATTGATGTTGCTTTGTTAAAATATTTTTTTGTATATATTAGAAAAATATTGTAAATTGTATTACTATTTATAATTTTTACCAAAAGTTACAAAATAATAGGATTTTGCAACAATTAATTAGTATTATAAATGATATTCCAACTTATTATTATACAAAAATTACCAAATGTTAGGATTTTGCAACAATTATTTAGGAAGAAAGATATGTTACCGATCCTGCATTCATTATTGTAAATTAGCGGCTCTATAATTCAAAGTTTACCAAAAGATATGCTACTCATAATAATATATGCATCATTATCAATATTCCTATTATTTTAGACAACTATATACATTAGGATTTTAAAAAAGTCATCATCATTACCAATATTTCTATGCATTATCATCATCATTACCAATATTTCTATGCATCATCATCATCATTAGGATTTTTAAAAAAAAAAAAAACATAAAAATCAAATACTATATATAGTTTTTAATAGAAGTGAACGTATATAGTTTTTAAAACTATATATAGTCTTTGATTTTTATGTTTCAATTGGATGTTGACTTTTTTTTGTATTCCTAAATTATATATGTATATAAATTAGGAAAATATTATAAATGGTATTAAACTAGGAAAATATCTTAAATGGTATTCTTATTTTATTTTATATATATATATATATATTTATAAAAATTTGGACTCAAACAAAACAATTGCCGCTCTTTTTTAATTCTTATATTCGGTAATATTTTAGATTAGGAAAATATTGTAAATGGTATGTAAATTAGGTCAATTCAAACTTCTCTTATTACTCAATAATAATTAAAATATTCGATGGAATATTTATAGTTAAAATAATAGTTAAAATATACGAATTATATTTGACGGAATATTTATAGGAATATTTTATGTATCTTTTACCATTGATTTTTATGGAGATATTGCACGTTGATTTTTTTTTTTTGTATTCAATTCAATTAATCAAGTTTTAAAGTACTAATTTCTTTTTTCTCTTAACTCCTCAAAGCATAATTATTTCTTTAATCTATACAACTTTGCATCGGTTTTACAATTTCTTTTGATTGATTAGTGATTCACATTGTTGATCAAAATGACAAAACTCATGGGGTCTACAATTATTGGAAATAAACGACCGAGAACAAACATAGAGAGCAATGGTATGATTTCTATTCTCTATTTCAGTAGTATCATGTTTATATTCATAAATTTTTAATTGTATTTATTGTTGTCTAATATAAGTTGTTTATCAAACCAACTTAAATATTGTATAAGATAGTCTCTTTTCTATGTCCCGTGAAATAATTACCGTAAAAAGTCACTGAGCAATTGTGATCATTGGTCAGTTGGCTAACCGAGAGCAAATTACAATTCAAAGTTGGCGCAAAGTAAACATTTTTCAATATGACTTTTAATCGGTTAACGTAATCTGCATAATGTCACTTAATAGTTTTACATTTTTACCGAGAGCAGATTACATTTTCCAAATATGACATTATGCATATTACATTTTTCATTATTATTTCATTTGATATGCACGAAATAAGACCTGGCGTGTTCATTACAATTTTTGCCAGGAGCTTCTAAATTTTGTTAATGCTTTTCTCAATATATAATACTTCTCGAGCATGTCAATTCAAAAAAGTTAAGAATTAGGGCTGTCTTTTTATTTGTAGACTTTTTTCTTATTGTTGGTTTCTTTATCATTGCTTTTATAATGGGGTTTAATAGAAATTGCTTAGTTGGTTTTCTTATAATAGATTACATTCTAATTAAAACTATGCACATATTTTGGAATATTTGGAATGAAGTCTTTTAGGAAGTTTTGATAATAATTGTCAACTGTTTGGTACATATGTTAAAGTTTTGACATGCGCAAATTGCATCTTTTGAAATGAATTTTCAGAAAAGTGATTCATTTTAAAATTTTGTTAAAAAAACAAAATACTAGCAAACACAATATTTTCATGTCTGAACTTTCATATCTCGAACGGGACCTAATATTTCCGTGTATGAAATTTCATATCTTGACAATTAATTAAATTATTGATATCACAATAAGAACTAATAATAATTGAATGTATTTCATTTAGTTATTATTTTTGTTTTTTATATCATCTGTAAAGTGTTGATACTTTGTATGTGTGCAAAAAAATTGGATTATCAGGATCCACATCTACGGATCACGGCACTAAAAAGTCTGAGAAACATACAAATAGTGAAAATTTTGAATTGAGCACTGTAACCAATCCATTTTCAAGAACGCCTTTCTGTGATATTTGAAATGGTAATTTTCATAAGCAGAACCTTTGTAATTGTTGAAATTTAATTTGAAGTTCATATTTTTCATCTACATTTCTTACACATTGAAGTATCCGTACCAAAGAATACGGTTCCAATTTTTTGTCGAGTTTAAATGAAAAAAATGCGTCTACATCTTATCCATGTACACAAGCGAAGGGGTAGTTGGAATCGTATATACTGAAAACACCATCCGAGAAAAGGACAACTACAAAGATATAATGTTCATAATGACGTGTATAAATACCAACTCATTGTTAATAAATAGTTTCATTACAAATTATAATGTTAAAATACTAATACGCTGCGTGCAACGCACAGTGAAATTACTAGTTCTCTAAATTTAAAAGTCAAAATAAAGAGTTTGTTGTAAATTATTTTTGATGAATAACTCTTCAAAATAAAGAATATTCTTTTAAGGGAAAATAAGATTTTTAGTCCTGTAAGTTGGACATGTTTTAGAATTAGTCCTCTAAATTGTCACATTCATTTTTTAGTCCTTTAACTTTCAAATTTCTAGATATTCAAATCCTTTAACTTAACAATTTTATTTTTGGTCCTATAACGTAACATATTTCAAATTTGTTCCTATAACTTAACATATTTTAGAAATTTGGTCATGTAACCTTTTTTTTAGGGAATTTAGTAATATAACTTAACAATAGTTAAATTTAATTAATTTATTAAAAGGTTATTTCTAAATTAATTTAATTTTTCAAATCGAATGATTTTAATTAACAATTAATTTTCTTTAAAAATAAATAATTATTTTTTAATTTAATTAATTTTTAAAAAATATTTAAGCATTAATTTTTTAAACCTTCAATTAAATGCATCTTGTACACTTGTCTACGATTACATTTCTTGGAGATAATTATCCTCACCAAAGGTTAATTGCATAAATATGACAAATTATTCTTAAGTTACTAATTTGATGTAATTATTTTAATTTTCCTAGAATTCATTAATTATTTTAGAAATTTCTATTTATTTAAACTTTTTATTAATCAAATTAATTTAATTTTAATTGTTTTTATAATTTGATTAGTTTCCAAACATTGAAATTTAATTATTTTATATTTGGTCCTATAAAATAGTTAAATTTAACTATTGCTAAGTTATAGGACTAAATTTCTAAAATATATTAAGTTGTAGGACCAAATTTCTGAAATATGTTAAGTTTTAGGACCAAAAATAAAATTGTTAAGTTAAAGGACTGGATAACTAGAAACGTGAAAGTTAAAGGACTAAAAATGAATGTGACAATTTACGGACCAATTCTCCAAAAGGTCCAACTTACGGACTAAAAATCTTATTTTCCTTCTTTTTTAATTAGAGAGCCTCTTGGAAATGTTCTTGGCTTTTGATATTTGAATCTGGGCAAAACTTGTCTGCTTTAAGCATAGCATAGCAACGATATTTGACTAGTGCAACTTGGAATGTGAAATCAAAATGTGGCATACAGTATGCTATCCTACGGATTAATAATGCACCATTAGCGGTAATGTATGAGATATTATCCGCTTTATTATTTGATTAATAGCAATTTTGTAGTAATCGGTAATACCCACTTTAATTGGCTTTTTATTATAAATAATTTTATTTTTTCAAAATTAGTTATGCATATTCTAAGTTGAGTACAATTGAATTTAAGTTTTGTTCGGCCGGTAAATAACTAAAATAAATCTAACGATGCTCGCAAGAGCACGAGATCAATCGTAGGGTAGCAAGTTGACCAAAGTCGTCCTCGTGGACAGAGTCGGTCCTAAGTTTCATGGGGCCTGGAGCGAAAGAAAAATGAGGGGCCTTGTGCCTAAGGGTGTCAATCGTGTTGTATTTCGTGTTCGCGATCGTGTTCGACACAAACACGACTCGTTTAATTATTTGTGTTATGATACACGCCACAAACACGACCTATTTATGACACGGGTAACTTGAACATGATACGAAAATCTATATAATTTAAAAATCAACACGGAAAAATAAAAAGATGGAGAAAAAGCTCAAATTAAAAATAAGAATACATTAAATTATTAAAAAATATTAACTAATGCATTTAATAATTTTTCCATCATCATATAACCAACTAAAACATCACAAAATATTAAAATAACATGTTAATATAAGATTAAATGGGTTAATTAGGTCAATCGTGGTCGACATGACCTGACCTATTTATTTTTCGTGATAATCGTGTCCGACTGATTTTGACCAACATGTTTAAGGGTTGTACCAGAATCGCTTAATTCGTGTTGGGTTATCGTATCATGTCACAAATTGATGCCCCTACTTGTGCCTCGTATTTACATAAAAAAATAAAATAATAACAAAATCAATGTTATAAATACAATTTTATTGATTTAATATCTAAAATAAGACATGTAATTACAAAAATATTATACTCAAATTTTAAATATTTCAGTCATATTAAAATAAAAGTACAAAAAAAAAAACGTTCTACATATTTTATGATTGAAAAGTAATGGAAGAGGAAAATATGTTAGACAAAAGATAAAAGATGAAAAAAGAAAGGAAGGAAAAAATAAGCAAAATTCTGCAACACGGCAGGATTGAACTAAGGACCTCCTAATTGTTGGATGGAAAGTCAGCCGTTGGGCTAACTAGCTTATTGCATACAACAACATCCTCTAAATATATATTTAATATATATATATATATATATAATGATAAAATAAAAATTCCGGTGCCCTTGCCGGAGGGGGCCCTCTGGCGGCGGCACCACCTTGGCCGCCCAGGGCCGCCTCTGCTGGAAGACATAGCACAAATAATTATTATGTCTCACAAATAAAAAAAAAAAAAGAAACCCTAAACACTCTAATCCATTTTTTAAGGTTTGTAAATAACTAAATTAATTACTAAAATGAATATTCAAAACCAACACATGAGATCTGGATTAAATACAAATAGTGACTTGGGTAGCTACCCAAGTGGGTTCTACACCATGGATTAACACACACCCATATGGATGTGTGTGTATATGTATTGATCAAACGGTATAAAACCCACTTTGGTAACTACCCAAGTGGGTAACATCTACTTACCCGTATTGAGATTCGTTTTCTCAAATTACCAAACATAAGACCAATCAATTGATAATGCAATTAAACAAGAGACTATAAATTTAGGCATAGATCCGATAACTTTCGTATTCACATACTAAACCCGGACAGATCCAATTCAAATCAACTATTTAACCAAGTTAGATAATACATTACTTGATTCATATCTACCCCTATTTGAATTTAGTTCGGATATAATATATTCGATCGATCTCAATTATTCTATTAAAATAATCAAAAGTTGGTCAAACAATCGAGTATAAAATAAAGCAATTCAATCAAGCAAGGCATAATCAATTAATCAATACTCATATTTGTTTATTTGATTCAACTCATCATAACCATAGAAATAAAATTAGCTCATTGATAGATTCATCAATTCAATTAAATAAGAGATAATAATAACAAACATCATCATAAAGCAATTAATATCAAAAGAAAATAAAATAGACGAATAAAGGATACACTTTTTCAAGTTGTAAAAGATCCCAAGGAAAAGCCTTAGAATTTTATGTTAAGAGAGAAAGGCGAATGAAGAGAGAAAATTAAAATATTGTATCTAGCATGAATCGTGAAAATCTAAAGCATAAATTCCTTTTATAGCCCCAATATCGCCTAACAAATTGGGAGAGTTCAAATCCTAAAAAATCGAGTAAAAATTACGAAAATCACGTTGAAACGTGATGAACGGTCATGGAATAGCCACCGAACGACCCGTTCCAAGCTTTTCTTCCCTTGAACGGTCATTGAACAACCGCTCAATTCTTTTCCTTCATTGAACGACATGGTGAACGACCGTTCTTCCTTTTTATTCATGCGAATGACCACCGAACCGTTGTTCGCCGTCCGTTCACAACTTTTCTTTTTGCTCGTTCACCGATGGTACCATAAAGATATCTCTCCCATCTTCTCGTTCAATCCTAAGTTTGTCTTATATTTTTCACAAAAAACAAACATAAATGTGAAAATGGACTCGACGATAAAATATATAAATTCGCTAGCAAAATACTAAATACACCATGAAAAACATATAAATTAAACCAAAATATTCACAAAATATTAACAAAAACATGCTAAACAAGTTTCTATATGGACACTATGCTTTTGTCCCAAACAAACCTTAAAGAATTTACAATAATCTTAAAACACATACAATGAAAATGAATCTATATACTAATATTTTCTTTTAAAACATACTAAATAAGCTAATTGGTACGTCGTGTTAGGCAACAAAAAAGTAAGAAGACAAGTTTTTATATGAAATTGATATGATATCACCTTAATTCATTATCTTTCAATCACTGTCTGACATACATGTATCATGTTTTGTCACCACAAGTGTGATGGTTATCCCGACAAAATCCAAGTTAGATTCAGGGAGAAATACATAAATAGAAGAACTGTGTACTTTTATATTGATGTTGTGTTGGGTAAAATATCTAGAAGATTTCTGTTTGGAAGAAAATGACTAAGTGTTTAGGATTAGTCGAGGCCTTTAGAATCGGAGTCTCCGCAAGACAAAAACGCCCTGTATACCGAGTGCTTACGGTTCCGGCGCTCGCCTCTAAGATACAACGACTTTATACGAGTTCCGGTTAGCAAGACAAAGAAAATCGAACAACAACGAACAAGCGAAGTGTTTGACAACTTTCAAGCTTTCCAAGGAGGAAATGAGACAAGATGCAAAATGCAATGCTCGGTTTATAGTTATCGATAATTTTGTATTATTTTTTTCATCAAGAGGTCGAGTAATTATAGGCCACAGTGCCTCGTATGGAAAGATCACGTCTTTTGGCTCGAAAAGACACCTTTTTGCATCAAGAGTCGCACTGCGCAGGGAGCACGACTAGGCACACGGTTGTGCGTCCGCCCGTGCGTGTAGGCGCAAAACTTCGGCCCCTAGCATCACCTGACGCACGGGCCGTGCTCTAGCCCGTGTGTCTTTGGCTCGCAACTCGGCGGGTAGCACGACCCGACCGCACGGGCCGTGCTCCCTCGCCCCGTCTTGCGCGCGGTCCGAAACGTTTCCCAGGTTGAACTCATTAAAATAATTACGAAAATTAATTAAATCTATTTAATTAATTACAAAATTAATTAAACATTTAATATTAAAGGTTTTTAGTCCAAAAAGAATAAAGGTCTTGAATCCCAAGCCCAAGCCCAAGTCCGCGGCCTCGACCCGAACCGACCCGGCGGGCGGCGGCAGGCAAAGACTGCTTGCGCGTGTCTTTGAACCAAACTCACAAGCATGTAGGTCCTCATTCCTTTAAAAACTTGGGGTGCCCCCAAGGGCCCAAACCCTATGTCCAACTTGTGATATATTAAGTGTGCAACTTTATCCTCTTTTTCATATGTGAGATGGAGCATCTCTCCTCCCCCACATTTTCCATTTCCATACCATTTATTTGTATTAAGTGGCTAACTTCTAGCATTAATTGCTCTTTCACCCTAATCGGTTTTGAGAAATTCTAAATGTTATTCTCATCTACTCTCTTAGTAGAATTTTTATAAATAATTTAATTCCATTTATCACAAATGGAAACCACTTAATTATTTGGTCAAAATCGGGTCAACACCCATTTCTCAAGACCAAATTTCCAACAATCCCCTACATGAATGAAATTAATGCATGCGTGTATGCGCATTCGCTGAAAGTCTCGACGAATCGTTATTGCATCGGATATGTAACTTGTGGCTTTGAACCTTCCTTAGTAAAATACTATCGGATTTACTAGGCTGCTTAGTGACGCGATGTCTTGAACTACTCGATCGTTTGTGTAAACCAAGACAACAAGATTTACACAATAACAACTCTAACACTTGTTGTTCTCACGTTGTGTCCATTTCGCCCTGGACCATATCTTAGGTTCATAAGTGTTTCTTTTGAAGCGGCCATTACTTCTCACTTACGTAGGTGATCTCCTATTGAAGAGTATCCTGCGATAACTCCACCTTCGATATAGGAATCATTAAAAGTGTTAAACTTAACCTCACCACATTCAAAGCAGGTTTACATTCACTGATGTATCGAGAATGAGCTAACACGTTTTCCAAGTGTTCGATTGAACATTCATAACTTAGTTGTCCCATTGAACCAAGGTATTGGGATCTCCAATTCACAAGGTTGGGTTACCGCTTATGAACATTCTTTAAGTTGTGGATTTTAAATCCATTCCCTTTAACAACTTATACATTGATCTCGATTTGTGCCTTTCGTAAGCGGATCCGCAAGATTTTCCTTTGACTTCACGTAGTGTTGGGAAATTAATATTTAGATTTTGATGAATGCCATGTAAAACTTAGAATAGAAAGTTGGCACCCCATTTTTGTTGTAAATTGCATTGTAATAGATAGGGTAAATGGGTCGAGTGAGTTAAGTCGGTATGCCGAATATGCAAGAAGTCAACCGGAGACTAGAAGGAAGACTCACATTGTGAGGCACTGAGTGTGGCAAAGAAGAGAAGACAGAAACTCGATTGAATGTGCAACGAGATGCAATGAGTGAAGTGTCGGTCAAGTCAACTCAAGATAACCAAGTCTCAAGTTGAAGTGATGGATGAGTCATCCAATGATTGGAAGTCGACTCAAGTCACCTGGGGAAGTTAAGGAAATGCGAATAAGTCGAGATAATCGAAAGAGATCCATTGCACGAAAGTCAAGAAAATTACTTAAACAAGTAATACTTCCACACTGTCTTTCTTAAAGTGCTCAGTCCCCGAAACGTGCAAAAGGAATAAACTAATAGGAAGCTCCGCACTGTGTCGAACTCAAAAAGTCAAGACTCATTCATACGAGGAAATGTCAATTCCAAGAATCGCAACAAGACAAGCCAACGACCACAAGTGTCTTTTGAAAATTAACCTATCTCTTCAACGGGCAAATTTTCAAAAGAACACTATAAAAGGCGAGGAATCTATTTGAGAAAAGGTTAACTTTGTTACCTGGAACTTTCAAGCTATTATTCAAACTATAACCTACTCAAGTCATTCAAGTTCAATCCTCAAGCCTACATTACGAAGAAATCAATCCAACACTCACCGTGAAGGAAAGACGACTTCAATCAACAAGAGGAAACATTTGAAGAATCAAGGGGTCTACATTCCACAAAGGATTGTAGAAAGGTTCAAGGTCAAACCAGTCTCAAGTTTTTGGAGGGCTTCGTGATCAAATCCAAGAATCTTGAGCAAGTGGGTCAGTAGTAAGCAAATTGCCTGTGAAGAAGGCGAGTCGCATTTAGAAGCCACCGTGTGACCAAGACATCTCTAGACCGAGTCCCAAAGGATCAAGTCACCGTGTGATGAAGACTTGCATCCGGACTCGATAACCACTTTGTACATTGATCAATACTTAGTGGATTCCTCCAGGAGTTGGAGAAGAGAGGAGTAGAAGAATTACCCCATCTTCGAACCTCTATAAAATTTATTGTGTCATTTACATTTTAGCACTTTAATTTCTGCATATTATTTCAATATTTGCTGATAAATTTGCTATCCAATTGATAATCAACAAAGTTGTAAATCCAAGTATTAAAACAAACTTAAACCAAATTCAAGGGTGTTAAGTCTTCCGCTGAAATCATATCACAGTCAAGTTAAGTTTTAGACTAAGCGGTGAGTTATTCTATCAACAACTCGAGTCAGTGCTGATTGAGTGCCTAACATCGGGCCGGTTAACTAACTTAGTTGTCCATCAAGGACTTAGCTGTGAAGTATTAACTCTGAACTTTTAACAGGACTAAATCGAAAAATTGGTAAAGTTTATTCAACCCCCCTTCTAAACCTTACACTCGCACCCCTTGGGACCTACACGTAGTCAACCGAAATAACCCCATTCGAAATCAACTCAACTTATTGGTATTATGTCTCACGACAAAAAACGCTAGACTTACCTCTTTCCTTTCCAAGAAAGGATACCTTTAATAAATACAACATTTCTTGATTTAATGATCGTTCACTTATATCATAAATGTTGAATTTATTACTTTCTGCTTCTACTTTTTCCAAAGTACCCCCACATGTCAAGTCAATCTCCTTTATGTGGTTTGCTAAAAGTAAAGCTCCCCTTTCAACTTCGATATCTTGTTAAACACAAGATCATCCGAAATTCTTATGGCTCTCGGCCATTTTTATTTTATTTTGTTAGAACATTGTCCCGACAATCCAGTTAGAATCTCGTTCTACTAGATTTCAGATCTTAGTTCCAACAACACCATTTTTAAAAAGTGTGTAACCTTTGATGTTATCACATCTTTAGTAAGACTTGATTCAACTTGTTACGATTAATGCGTCTTTAGTGTTACAACACTTCCTAAGAACACCTCATGCAAATGTGGTTTCGGTGTTTACAACACTTTTGGCAACACCTTCATTACATTTAAAATGCAAATGAAACTCCATTGGTGTTCCACAAAGTATGATCATACCCCCACATTTGCCGATTTCCATTCGAATCCCGGTTGTCTTCTTCAATCCGAAGTCGAACTATCAAATCCTCAAGCCCCATTTCCTTTCGTTTGTGCTTGAGGTGGTTCTTAAAATCTTTCCACGAATGCGTCAATTTTTCGATAATTGCAAACACTTGGAACGACTCATTCAGAATCATCCCTTCATACACTAAGTCGTGAAGTATGATCTGAATTTCTTGCACTTGGCTAATCACCGTCTTGGTGTCAACCATCTTATTTACCGAATATAAATTTCTTTGCACCGGCATCTTCTCGGTTTATATTTCTTCTCCGAAGAGTCCCACAACTATTTGGACATTTTGAACGAACTATAGACATTATAGAGGGTATCGTCTAGTCCGTTCAAAATATAATTCCGACAAAGGAAATCATTTTTATGTCAAGCACCCACAAAGTGATTCTCCGTTCATTTTCGGTTCTTCATCACCAACGGCAGGAGGTTCCTACTTCACGAAACGAGACAGCCCCAAGGTTGTCACGTGAGAACAAAGATCTTCTCGTTGCCATCTCTTGAAGTCGGCACACTGAGAGAACTTCGTCGGTTTCTCGCCATGAGTAGGATCAACAACCTTCTTAACCGGAGTGAACGATCCACGAAGCCATCATCTTAAACAAATAAAGAAAATTTCCGTCTTGCGATTGTTGGGTAAAATATCTAGAAGGTTTCGTTTGGAAGATAATGGCTAAGTGTTTAGGATTAGTCGAGGCCGATTTAGAATTAGTCTCCGCAAGACGAAAATGCCCCATATATCGAGTGCTTATGATTCCCGCTCGCCTAAGATACAACGACTTTATACGATTCAGGTTAGCAAAGACAACAAACCGGAACAACAAATAACAAGCGAAGTGTTTGACAACTTTCAAGTTTTTAAGGATGAAATGGGATAAGATGCAAAATGCAATGCTCGGTTTTAGTTATCGATAATTTTGTATTATTTTTTTCATCAAGAGTAAATTCGAGTAATTATAGGCCACAAGTGCCTCGTATGGAAAGATCGCGTCTTTTGGCTCGAAAAGACATCTTTTGCACTAAACAAATCGCACTGCTTGTGGGGAGCACGACCAGGGCACACGGCCGTGCGCGCATGCGCAAAAAAACTTCGGCCCTAAAGACGACCCGGATGCACGGTGGGGCTCGCAACTCTGCGGCGGTAGCACGACCCGGCCGCATGGGCCGTGCTCACGCCGTCTTGTGCGGTCCGAAACGCTTCCCCAGGTTGAACTCATTTAATTAATTAAAATTAATTAAATCTATTTAATTAATTACAAAATTAATTAAACATTTAATTTTAAAGGTTTTTGGTCCAAAAGAATAAGGGTCTTGAAGCCCAAGCCCACGCCTCGACCCGACCGACCTGACCGGCGCGGCGGGCGCAAGATGTGTGCTTTGAACCAAACCCACAAGCATGTAGGTCCTCACCCCTTTAAAAACTTGGGTGCCCCCATGCACTACAAAGAAACCGTAATTTAACTACATAAATCTAGCGGCGGTTTCAAAACCGCCGCAAAATATGTATGAAAACTTATATAGCGGCATTTCCCTAACTGTCGCAATGTTTTTTTTGAAAAAAATTGTATATATTATTATGCTAAATCTAGTGGCGGTTTTTCAAAGAACTCACAAGATACTTCTAGCCTAATACTGAAAGTTAGAATTTCAAAATAGAACTTAAGAAATAAAATATGTAATTCAACCAAAAAAAAGAAATAAAATAGAAATTCAAAATTACCCTGTCTACGCTTTTTTTCTTTCATTTTCTCTCAACCCGTTATAGGCCGCTACATCTCTCTCACTCTCTGTGGTTTACTGATTCCGATCTGTTGCCGCCGTTCGCATGATCCATCGAAGACACATTCCGATGCTTAACGTTTACCTCTTCACTCACTAGGTGCCTCCATGGAAGACCTTCTTCATCGCGACATATTCCCAAGTTTCAAAGCCCTAAACCCTAGCCATCAAAAATAGGTATCTATTAATTTTAGTTCTTCAATTGTTTTTGATTATTTCACATTATTTTCTAATTTATCTGATTTAATCATCCTGCTTGCGCTTTCATTAGGTGCTAGGTTTGTTTTTTACATGTAGAAAGCTGCCTCCATGTACGACCTTCTTCATAGTTTTGGTTATGAACGTTGGCTCGTTTATTTTCGTGGTAATATAGATCGATCTATTCTAATTCATTTTGGTTTTTTGTTGGTAGTTTATTGCTTATGAGTTCATAATCATGCTTTTTGGTTTGGGATATGTCTCTGTGTGTGTGTCATCACACATACTTTATTTAAAACTGAGTCACTTGAAGCTAAATCCTAATTCTAGACCGAATACCAGAACATGTCACCAAAGGAAAAGATTTATCGATTATGTTAAAGAAACTTACCATTATTCCAGGCATGTTTGTTGTACCATAATGTTTTGCCATCAGGATTAACCCTAAATGTTGGATTGCTCTACCTCAAAAAGCTGGCAAAGAACTTGAAATAGAAACAAATGTTAAGGGGAATTTGTAATTTGTAAGTTATCTTTTTTCCCCCGTAATTAGACCGAACTTGTAAATAGAAACAAAAGTTGGATCGGTCAAGAAAAAAGAGAGGAAGATTAATAAATTAAGATAACAAAACAAAGAACCTAATTCGTAATAAGTTAGCCATCCGCTTAACTTGTAATGTTGTTATCCGGAAAATGTCAAACCAACAAAGACATAGAACCGGAAAGAATCTCCCTGAATTGGAGTTTGTTTGAAGCTCTGAGCGAAAAAATCACCTGGTAGACAGCTTTTAGCCCTCTTCACTTTGTCACTTGCAATTGCAACAATGCATCTTCAACACGCATTACACCAAGTTTACCTTCTTAGACTCAAAGAAATTATGTGTTAAAATAGAAAAATAACAACACATGGAAAAACATTTCTAGGACTGCAATGTAAAAGAAGAAAGATATATAATTAGAGGGTAAGAGATAAGAAAACATGAAGTTATAGAAAAAACCAGTGCACAAGCTCCCATTTTCTGCCAATATCTGGAAATTCATTGATATCTATAAGCCCATATTAATAAAAGATAAACAATCTTATTAATATCCAATTCAAAATGTTCTTGCAGGCCTTTATGTCCAAGGCAACCTTGACTTGATAGTTGATTCTTCAAGTGTTCTTTCAAGTGTAATTGCTATTCTCAACTGCTCTCAAGTGTAAATGAATTCATTTCACCTTTTTTATTTTTCTTTTTTTACCTTTCTTTGTTTTAGCATTTTATCTGGGCAGAAGGGAAACACAACTTTTCTTATTGTAGTCTCATTTTCAACGAACAGAAGGATTTTCTTTGGTGCTTTACTTCTGATAACAAAGGTAAATGCCCTTGTTCCTTTTTGCATGTTTTTAACTATTCAAGGCTTGGGATCGCTTCGTGCAAAGGCAGAATTCCATCTTATAGAAAAAGTAGGAATATCCCAAGGATAAACTGAACATATAGAGTGGAAAATACCATGTTATAAATGTAATGTGGCCATAATCATTTCTATGATATGATAATTTTTATTTATATAGCATGTGTCTGTGTGTCCATAGTTATTGGAAAGCTCATTGAGTTGGGAGGTACTGTGAAATTTTTAAACTTCTTTCATCTTAATTGGGGCTGAGAGCATTGTTACTCTTGAAAACGGTTGATTCTTTCTTTTAATGGGCTTTTTTAGCATGGTTAAGTGCAACTTTCTTCAGTGTAGAGAATCTTGCGGTTAATAAGTTTGTAGTATTTTTTGTATGCTTTTTTATTTATAAATTTAGTTTCTTTTGGTGATTGTTTTATGATTTTTGCTCTTGTATCTCATTGTTTCTTCTCTGATTTCTCATGACATCTTATAATTATGGTACAAATGTGTGAACCTCTATTGAGAAGGGATAAGCAATGTAAGTGTTTCTTCATGCAACCAATTCCATTGCAACCCTTTCTGCCATTTGTATGTCTGTGTGTGTGTATCAGTTATGTTAAAGAATACAGAGATAACTACACTATGCCTGTTGTACTGCCAATAAAGATTTCATTGTTGTTTCATTTAGGGAAATAAAAGTTTCTATGCTAAAGTTTTTCCAAATTCTAATTTCAGTCTCAAATTTGTGGGTTTAATATTTTTGCATATTAAATCTATGTTTAAGGAATAATATTGATATATATTGGTTTTAATTGTAGACACCACCAGATGAAGGAAGCGGTCATCAACCTTCAACGGGGAACACAAAACAATATTCATCCTTTAGTTACGATGTGAATGATCATTCTCCTTCGTGATGTTGCAATATTGATATTATATTGAAGAACATGTACTTTTGGGTTTTGTAGTTGATTTCTAATGACTTTTATAAATGTGATGTGTGACTTGATGTTGAATGATAAGTTCTTTTTATAATTTGATGATATTATTGGAAAAGATTAGTCTTTTATTATGTTGAATGATGCATGTACAATATTTACATTTGCAATGTGATAATATCAATCTACAGGTATATAAAAATAAATATAATATTATTTAGTGGTTATAAAACATGTAGTTAAATACTAAATAAAAATTATGAGTAAATTTTATTTAAAAAAAAAAACAAAACTAGTGGTTGTAAGTAGAAATTTTAAAAAGAAATGCTAGTGGCGGTTATCAATTTGTCACAAATTTTTCATTTGTATTTCTCGGCGGTTTAGTCAACCGCTGCTAAAATCTGAAAAGCCATTATGCTAATTTGTGGCGGTTTTGTGAGATCGCCGTAAATGTGACTTAAAACGCCACTAGTATGTGTAATTTCCTATGGTTTAAAATGCCGCTAAATAAGTCTTTGCTAAAATATTATTTGCGGGCATATATTATTTAGCGGCACAATTTCAGCGGTTTCGAAAAACGCCGCTAAATGTATCGCGACACACTAATAAAGCGCAGAGATAAACCGCCGCAAACACCATAGTGGCGGTTTGGAACCGCCACTAAATGCAAAAACCGCCAGAAACTTAATGTTTTTGGTAGTGATGGGCCCAAACTCATATGTCCAACTTGGGATATATTAAGTGTGCAACTTTATCCTCTTTTTCTTATGTGGGATGGAGCATCTCTCCTCCCCCACATTTTTCATTTTCATACCATTTATTTGTATTAAGTGGCTAACTTCTAGCATTAATTTCTCTTTCACCCTAATCGGTTTTGAGAAATTCCAAATGCTATTCTCATCTACTCTTTTAGTAGAATTTTTACAAATAATTTAATTCCATTTATCACAAATGGAAACCACTTAATTATTTGGTCAAAATCGGGTCAACACCCATTTCTCAAGACCAAATTTCCAACATGTTGAAATAGTCAAATATGTATTTGTAGGTTTTGAAAATATTTATTAGCCAATGTATAGTGGTGTACGGACCAATAAGCGCATTGGATCTAGTAAAATGAAAACATATTGCCTATTGGACCTTAGGTTGCATTTGGATGAGATGATTTAGATTTGAAATCCTCCAAATTGAATCAAAAAATAGCTTTCAAGTATTTGAAATCAATTATAGAATAACTTATTTCAAATAACCTTAATGAATTTATTACTATGGATTTAAAATCATTATATCAAAATCCAGCAATCCAAATAGAGTGTTAATGCATTTGCATTAATATTGCTCATTTTTTCACTAATTTTGCTTATGCCTAATCATAAACTGTTTGGCTAATGCTTATAAACACTGTTAATGGTTTGGCTGAAATCCTAAAATGCACTTTAATATATATCAAATACACGTGTAATGTTTTTTCCCTAAAAAACACATGTTTAATTTTATTTGTCTAAAATAATTTTTTAGAAATTGTTAATTGAAAAACAACTACCAAAAGTCTAAAACAAACGTCACTTTAATGAATGGGCTTTTATATCTACAAATCCATTTTATCTTCTCATATTAGGGTGTTGTGATTGTCTTTAATTTGTGATAACGCTATGATACGCAAATTAGTTCAAGAGAAAAATAAAGAACATAAAACTAAGAAATATGCAAATAATATCGTCTTTCGAAATGAATGACTTGTTAGACTATTTGTAAATTTTTAGAGGAATAATTTAATTATGGTGTAACGTGGTGCATGAGCCATACAAATCGTACACTGAGCTATTCAAACGAGTTTTTAAAATTATTTTGTTGGGCATCTAGAATTGTACGGGGTAGCAACATTTACTATTGCAAAAACGTGCACGAAAATTTGCCATCTTATGAAAATATTGAAATTTTATTTTGATTTGTATTCAAATTTATTTTACCATCTTTCTTGTTTTACCATTCAGTACATGGTTATAATAATTATATTTTTGATAACATTGGAATTCACAATCATGTTACTCTTTGTGCACCGAGTAAATCTCCTTTGACATCCGCATACCAAACCAACCATGTAAACCGCACTGACAAACTCCCGTCAGAATAACATACTGAGTAATAGTGGGAGATGAAATTCAAACTTGAGAACTCAAGAACCCACCATACACTCCACCAAAGCTACAATAAGATATACTAATCAAGAGAGAAATAAGGTTCTTCTTTAGTTTTTTTTCAATCTAATTAATAAATGTGGGAAAAAAACTATCGGGCTGGTCCAACTGAAAACGTTACCCACCCAAGACCCAAACGAATTTTAGGACAACTTCCCAATTACCACATCACGACCCGTTTGACAATGTCTAGACTCATCCCCAACGGGATGATTTAGTCTGATGGACTTTAACTAGCCCCATTCTTGTCTATATTATTATTAGGCTTCATTTTGTTGGGCATAATAGAAGCAATATTAGTTACTTTTCTAATATTTCACTCCTATTATATTGTTTGGTTCACACATCCATGACCCGATTCTTTATCATTCTCATTGAGGTAATAGGTATCCCATCCCCTAGGTGGGATGAAGAATACATCCCAAATTCCCAATATCCTCGCTATTACAAATTACCTACATACCTCAATTTACAACCTGTCCTTGTAATTTTCTTTTGAAATTGCCCCATTACCCTGAGGAATACATCCAAATATAGGAATATGACTTATAATTTAAGGGCAAGGTAATTCAATACTTATTGAAATATTACTTATCTCTTTTGAACCAAATAATTTAATAGATAACCCTTACAATCCAACAACCCAACCACTCAAAAGAATATATTATTGGACCGTATTAAATATATGGGAAAATGCCAATAAAACTATGGAAATAATCAAACCAAATCCTATTGTTGAACGCTTGAACCAAACAAAACCTCATTAAACAAGGTGTAGTTTGAAATACCAAACAATGAAAAAACAGACAAATAAATTCATTGGCGCGTTCCTTTTCAAAAACTTCATTCCTCTTTCACCGTACAAATTGAAACCTAGAGCTTTTTCATTTTCGTTCTCAATCAAATACATAGAGTAATCCACAAATTGAGGCAAAAAGGAAAAGATAAAAATGATTATCAGAACGCCGCCGGCGAGGAAGAGAAGGGCGGAATCGCAGCCGCCGGAAGATGGTAATAATAATACGCATAGCCCAAGTTCCAGTAAGCAGCTACTGGTCTACGAGGATCTGCCGGCGCCAGAATATTCTCATGACCATTCAACTCCCATCACCTCCGACCAAATGCTTTGCACTTACCAATGCCGTCAGATGGTATGCTATAGTTGCTTTTCCAACTCAACAGCTCACCTTTTAATTTTTTGATTATTTTATCATCGCGTGATTTTTTGGATGTCTTCAGACGCATTTTTTTTTTTGTGCCTTTTTGGTTTTGAAAATGAATTTATTGACTCTTTGAGAGCCCATTTCTTGTTTCATGTGGACTTTAAAACATGAATCTTCATTAATACTGTAACAGGTGAAAATCTGAGGTTGGTTGGCTTGGTTTGGACCGATGTTAGAGCTAACTAACACACTGGTCCGAGTTAGAGATTGATCTGTTGCGCTTTGATTGGTCGCACTTTGGTCTTGTTCATCCCCTTTCCTCTTTTTAATGTTAGGAAGCCTTTTCCACATTGGTTGTTATACTAATGCATAGAGGTTTATATGGAAGTGGTTCACTCCAATATCTCATGATTTTAGGTTGAAACATTCATGGGCTTTTAACTCTACCCTACTTCGATACCAATTTGGAGTTTTGGATCAGCAGGTTCATGCTTGACCTACTCTTGGTTCAGTTCAGAGAGTTTGTTGCATGCCACCGATGTTAGAGCTAACTAACACACTGGTCCGAGTTAGAGATTGATCTATTGTAGCTTTGATTGGTCGCACTTTGGTCTTGTTCATCCCCTTTCCTCTTTTTAATGTTAGGAAGCCTTTTCCACATTGGTTGTTATATTAATGCATAGAGGTTTATATGGAAGTGGTTCACTCCAATATCTCATGATTTTAGGTTGAAACATTCATGGGCTTTTAACTCTACCCTACTTCGATACCAATTTGGAGTTTTGGATCAGCAGGTTCATGCTTGACCTACTCTTGGTTCAGTTCAGAGAGTTTGTTGCATGCCACTGGCATCTTCATTGACTTCCCTAGTGCCACTGGTCACTTTAAAGTATATCTCAGTTACATTTCTAGTGCCACTTGGCCGCTTTAGAGTATCTTAGTTAGCATTTCTAGTCTCCCTGGTCACTTTGATGTATGTAAGTTGACATTTCTTTTGGTCACTGCAAGTCATATGTTTAAATCTTTACTTCGGATGTCCATTTGTTCAATTAAATTGGCCATGCCAACAATGAAAAGAAGGAAGACTTGACTAAATGCCATGAAAACATGTATTAACATGACTGTTTGTCTACTAATTTATTATTTTAAAGTTGCATAGCACATAACTTCTACATAAGCTTAAACAGAGCAGTACTTGATGGGATCATTAATGAGTTTATCCAATGGAAGAATGTCATGATTCTGAATTACAATTTCATCATTTTAAACGAATAATTATTTATGGTTTGGTAAGTATCACAATTTTGATCACAAACGTATAAGAAAAACTCCATATTATAATTTGACATACTATAATAATGCAATATAGAAGACTATCAATTTATCCTCGATCTAGGGATCAAGATTAACAGATGTCACTTAATATAAGCATCACCGATATTTTTGCATCGGGTAGTACATATCACCAATTCAAATTTAATTTATTATCAATCCTATCACACAAGGAGTAGGGTACAAGTATGTGAGGCGGTGTTGGTTGACTTGTTTCAGAGAACTTAGCAAGTTTGGGACTTGGTGTTGTGAAAGAAAGTAGATATAAGTTGTTCTTATTTCTTTATTTGTCCTGCAAAACCTTGTCCAATGCTGTATAATCCATCCCCATATAGGAACTCAATTTTTCATTAATTTGGAAATCTGTTATCAATTTTTATAGAGAATGAATGCATGCCAATTTTAGAAGTCGATTGGTTGAATTGAGTGTCATTTTTTCATTAATTTGGAAATCTGTTATCAATTTTTATAGAGAATGAATGCATGCCAATTTTAGAAGTCGATTGGTTGAATTGAGTGTCATTTGTTTATTTTGTTTGACATGTTTCAATGACTATCATATACTTTCCTTTTGTTGCTCTATGTTGTCTTGATCATGATCTTGTACTCTTGGAACTTTTATCGACATTTTTCATGGGTGACAAACTTGCTCTTGTAGGTGAAAGCGAGTTTTTGATGCCCTAGCGGTCAAGAAAAGCAAGCACATGATTATCAATCTAAATTTGAAGCATTGAATGAAGATTTCTCAAAAGCTGGTAAGATTGGAGTACATGATTATCACTTGTTTTTAAATTTAACATATTTCATTTTTTTCCTTGTGTTCCAAACTATATTTTGCTATTATCCATAGTTGTTAGAAGTGCGCCTCGGGCGCATGAGCTCACGTAAAAACGCCTGGAACTCGGGCGTGCATGTTTCGGGCGCGTGTCTCGGTGCGCCTCCTGCACAATTCTTTTTTGGGTTTTTTTTATAAAGTTGCTAGTTTAATAACATTTGAAAATACACTTTTAACCTTTGGTATAACAACTTACACTTTAACATTGAAAATAACCTAGAAAACTCAAAAATAAAGAAAACTAGGGTTTCATTTGAGAAAAGAAAAATGAAAGCCCCAACTTCTCCAAGATTCAACACTCCAAAGACTTCTGCTTGCCGCTTCGCGGGGCGCCACCTCTTGCCATCGGAAAGTCCTTTTTTTTTGTTTTCTTCCCTCTTTTCATTTTGACTAATTAAATTTCAGTGTTTCCTTAGTTTGACTTGTGTTAATTTATTTTTCTTCTTTTTTTTTGAATTAAATAACTTATATTATTTTTTATATTTATCTTTTATTTTTGGACACGAGGAGCGCCTCGGGCGCTACGGACCCCTTTGCGCCTCGGCGTGCCTCTCGCCTCTAATAACACTGCTATTATCCCAACCACATTCCACTATCATAGTCTACAGTTGGAGAATCATTGTAACTTTATGTCTCCAGTTGGCTTCTTGTGACCGTTAATCAGAATATTGATATAGTCTATTGTTTGCTCTGATAAGGTTACATTCTTCTTTGTTTCAAATAACACAGAAACAATTGGGTGCTTTTTGTTGTAGCACAAGTCAATCACTAATTAGGAATTCTTTTAGTGTAATACGAAATTGTTTAGGGGTTTCTCACACTTACAAAACCAGGACTGAGTGAAATAAATATAATATCAAGTAGATTGTCCCATAGGATTTATTAAGGGAGAAGATGGACTTTTTGCAGAGTTGGCTCCATATTTTTTAGAGTTATGCTTAATCATGGGCCTTTGGCTCTCTGTAATATCTTGGAGCAGAAAGAATTATGGTGTTTGTATACTTGAGCATACCTTGAGTGGTTCGGTTAGCATATATTATTGTTAACATTTTGGGTGTGCTGGGTGGGTATGAGATGGCGCTGCAAACTTTTTTCTATCTCCATCTTAATCTTATTATGAGGGTGTTTGGCTGAGCTTATATGCCCTTCAAAACATCTTATAAGATGTGTGAGAGCTTATAAGCTGTTTAAATTTGTTTTGGTAATTTTTTTAGAAAAAGATCTCATAAGCTCCCAAAATAAGATGTCACAAGCTTATAAGCTGTTTTTAAAAAGTAGGGAAACCCCAACTTTTTTTCAAAATAAGATCTTATTTCAACAACCTCCTTTAATTTTGACTATTTTAATTACAAAATTGCCATTACTAATATCTTAAAAGCTACACCATCTTATTTAATCCAAACGCTTCAACAACTTATTCTTAAAATAAGATCTAACATCTTATAAGCTCTGAGGTGTGAACATGTTGTCATTCACCTCTACTTTGAATGAAGTCAAGGATCAGATTAAGGAACCCGTTGTATTATTCATATTTTTGAGGAGATGATTTCTCAGTCTTATTAATAAATTTATATCTTATGGCTACATTCCATGACCTCATATTATTCAGGTTTTGAGTAGATAATCTCAGTCTTCTAATTAACCAATACCGTTTAACTGCACTCCATCACCTCTAGTTCAAATTGAAAAAGCTATGGTATTGAGAATGTCAACTTAAATAGTCTACTCAGATATCAACTGGCGAATTTGCTTCTGTGGCTCTCGTTGTGGTTTGAACTCGTCCAGTCTCACAGTGTCTTCTGCAAATGTTTAGTTGTAACATATTATGCATATTTCTTTTCTATCTTTTCCATCTTTTGGTTATGTTATCATGTTGTTTTTGTTGTTTGTAAAATGCTTAAAATGGTACATTAGACTAGATACTGCTCCTTGGGATTCTTGTTGAAAAGCTGCCAATTAGTCCAGGCAATTTATTATTTTTTTTCTGAAAGATACCTGTCCCAAATCCTCCATAATTATGAGGGGGCCTGCTTTACTTTGCTATGACATGCAAGTTGTTTGTTCCTTCGCAAATGCTTCTACCTTCCGCATTTTTGTTAATATGACTGGAATTGATAAATGGGCTCGGGAAGAACTCATCCTCAAAAGCTAGCTCAAGGGGAAAGGGTGCCCATCCCACATTTGTGCATAATAACAACCCAACAAATTGGCGATGTGGGACACAAACACAAACTCTAACACCCACCCTCATGTCGAGCGTGCCATTCCAAATGGGCCGAGTATCGCCTCCAAACCAAACCTGGGTGCTCTGGTACCATGATAAATGGGTTTGGGTAAAACTCATCCTCAAAAGCTAGCTCAAGGGGAGAGGGTGCCCAACCCACATTTATACATAATAACAACCCAACAAATTGGCGATGTGGGTCACAAAAACAAACTCTCACAGGAATGATGATGATATATTTATTATTTACTTAGTCTTTCGTCATGATATTCTCCTTTGGATTAAGGAACAGTTTAGTGAAATCTTTTTCTTTGCTACCTCTTAGGTAATGTACACACATCTCCAGATAGGAACCTCTTTTTGACTGGAAATGGGAATGGCCCCCTTTGTACCCATTTGTTCTGATACTTACCTTTCAAAAAATGTTACCCTTTGAATTTGTTCTTTGCATAATGTCTATAAGAGCATAATCTGATGCTAAGTTGTATTATATTTACACTTCTACAGAAGCTGAGAGAAAGAATTTTCGAGACAAATTCTTCAATGCTGAGCAAGAACTGGCTGCTGCTAAAGGACGTGAGCAGATGTTGCAAGAGCAACTTCGGAAGGAGATTGATTTTTCTCAAGAACAGCTTAGGAAACAAATACAATCCTATAGTGAGCTTGAGGTGCCGTTATTTGTTTTGGTTTAAGTTATTTTACTGTGCTGTTTTGGAATTGGCTTTACTTAGAGCCTTTGACACTTACGAAGTTTTTTCTTTTTATGCACTGTTTACTGCATACATGTTATATATAGATAAGTTGGGCATGAACCTGGACTTCTGTATTTTAATCCAATGTGATCATGTTGGATTGATGGATTCTTAAAAATGGTATTAATGAGGGTTTTGAGTCAACCTCATAGAATCAGGTTTCATTTGCTCTTCAGGCAGGGAAATTCACCTAACCCATCTTTCAACCCGAAGTTTTGATTGACGTTGTCTAAGAAATTGAGATTCTTTTTAAATGAACCTCACCCATGGCTTCACACTCTAGTTTCCCAGGCCTTAGATAGTGAAAAATCCCCAGAGGCTCTCCTTTTTGTGTCCTCTCCACTGTTCTGTTATAGTATTTTTTTGTCGCAAATTCTCCTCCTTTATCAACTTAAAAGTTCATCACTTTTGTTCTTTTCCCTTTTGTCTGATTCTTCTCGAGACTAAAGATTATCCTCGATCATTCATTGGCTTTCTCATCTTTTTGCCGTAGTTGCTCTAAGGATGGCATGCAGAGTTTTGCTTAGATTTCAAGGTGAACTAATTGCACCCCACTTTGTTATCTTTACAGTCATCTTTCATCTTCAGGAGTACCGATCATTGGTGGGCCACATTTAAAAAGTAGGTTTCTATTTGGAGAAACATAGTTTTTGTTCACTCCATGTCAAGAGACCATAGATTTTAAACTTAAATTGGATCATGCCTCC
This sequence comes from Rehmannia glutinosa, assembly GCA_016081115.2. NCBI lineage: Eukaryota > Viridiplantae > Streptophyta > Magnoliopsida > Lamiales > Orobanchaceae > Rehmannia > Rehmannia glutinosa. The sequence goes on from CM071926.1 coordinate 2,858,080, forward strand.
GCTTCCATCATATAAGCATTCACAAGCACTGGTAGAACCCAAAACCTAGTTGAATCATTTCAGGGTCTGGTTTCAGTATGGTTAGTTCAGTTCTGGTATTAGAGACTCATGCCTGACATTTCAAGTGCTTAATCTTATAAATCGTCGCAAAGGAAACCCATCTTGCTTGTGTCTGGACGGCAGACGAGGAAAAACATTACCAATTTGAGGTTCTGTTGAGCATCTTTTTGTGTCCATACTTCAGGTTTTGTGGAGTTAAAATCAGATGAAGGAAAATTCTTGATGATGTGTTTTTTCCATGGCTGTTGAGATTAATTGTTCATGTTTTGCGTGGCTATGCATAATTACTGCTAGTTTACTGCTTTGGAACTCTACATACGGTCACTGCCTTTACATGCAGTGATTTAAAGATTTTAATACGTATAAGCCTCATTAATTTTTCAAGTCCACTCTACCAATTAGAGATCTAATACTCTCGTATGATGTTCTGAATTTGGTTGTTCCTTCTTATCCTCTTTAACAAACTTTGTGTGTGTGTTATCAGCCGGTTGAGAATTTCCTTGTCTCTAATTAGTTGGTGACCGCAGTTGGAGTAATTGTTTCAGCTATATTTCATATAATATTTAAAGACCATTTTGTACCTTTTTTGGTTATGCTTTCGTCATTCTTCTATCAGGTGCGTACGCAAAATCTTCCTCTTTATTTTGTAGGTAAAGTTCCGGAATGAGATGGATCTTCGCAAAAAAGCAGAGTCATTAGCAGCCAAAGCTGAAGAAAAAGCAAGCCTTGTAGAGGAAAACTTACGTACTCTATCGTAAAGCATAGATAGGGAAAAGAATCGTCTCCAAAATGACCTTGTTCAAATGAGAAGTGAATCAAAGCTGTCAGTTTCTAGAATAACTGCTGATGTCAGTACATTTACATTTTGTTTATTGGTAACACACTGTCCTCGGTGATCTTTTTATCTTAATTTTTAATCATATTTTCTTCAGCTTGAGAAAATGGAATGTAGAGCTAAAAATGCAGAAAAAGAATCAGCTTTATTGAAAGAGCAGTTGGAAGAACTTAAAAAGCGACTGGATGAGGTAACTTTTTGACCTTGTTCCACTTACTCTTAGTTTATGAGGTATTGGAAGCATTCTAGTTGATCGGATTGTGTGTAGTTTGGCAATCTTTTACTTTAGATACTTTTGTGTCTAGTAACTGAGCTTCATTGACTTGTGGGATTGTTCATGCACCTTATATTATTTGTGACTAGTTGCTCTGATGAACTCGCTGCAAAACCCTATTGGTTTGTTTTGTGTGCGCAAAGACCTTTGGTTTTCCTCATTTGCAACTGGAAAAATGACATAAAAGATTGAGATAACCTCATTCCCTGAGTTTATGAATGTACTTGACTGATGGAAACAAATTTAATGTAAAGTGAATGGCGTATTGCCCTTTTATTTTAAATTAACATTACTTCTTTAACTAAAATGGATGTCAATTGTCAAATGCCAGCCATGTTTCTGTGCCTAATGTGAACACAAAATACAAAAGGTTGGTCCATGAGCTCCATTTTGAATATTGTATTCATCATTATAAGAGATGTGCTTTCGATTCCCTTGTTACACATGTACTTCATCATTATATTCTCTGTAATTTAATTATTTTAGAATAATGTGGTTGTCTTGTCTTTCTTCACCAGTGCATGCAGGAGAAATTTGAGGTGGAGAAAAGTTATCTGCCAAATCTCCAGAAACTCCTTCTAAGGACACTAGTTTGTTGGTGAAGCATTTGCAAGAAGAACTGAGGAACTATGTAAGCATTTTAATAGTTACCATTAGAATTCGGTATTGCTTAATACCTTTAGCCAGTCTGCGCATTTCGGAGAAACTACTTGCAACTTAACAATCACACAATAGATTTAAGAATGAAAAGTAGAACCAAAAATGTGATAGGTGCAAGGTGCAAGAAATACATCCTTCTGATCACCTAGTAGGGCTTTTTTTTTTTTCCTCTGAAGATGGTTTGTAATAAGCCTCCATAGTCCATTGTAGCCTTAAACTAGGAATCCACATTAATGATTGGCAGGTTTTTAGGTGGTTCTGTTTTTCATTGTTGGGTAACATTGGTGGAATTAGTAGCCCTGGGGATTCATGTGCTTTGGAGTGTGATTGTTCATGCTATGTGTTAGTTTTTACGGTTAGAAAGGAACATGAGAATATATGTATGTAAAGGAGTCTTTAGAGGAGATGTGATATAGGATTTAAATTTAGGGTCACTTGGTGGATCTCAAATCATAAAGAGTTTAAGGATTTTTTTTTTGTTTCTGACATTGCAAGAGATTGGAGTTGTGTCTTCTTGTTCTAAATCTCAACTGGGACTTCTGTCCCTTTGTACCTTCATGTTTATTCTATTAATAAAATTTTGTTTCTTATTAAACAAAAACCACGCTGAACATTCTGTATACAAGGTGATTCTTCAGTCAGGCGTCATCTTATCCAAAAGCCAAGCTTAGCACATTGCGCATAAATCTTTTCTTACCTCGCCGTTTGTGTTCTCTTGCGTACATGTGATTCATGACTGAGATTTACATTTCAATGCACATCTTTCCAGTATTATATAACATGGATAATGGACTTGTCTCAATATTTCACCAGGAGTCTGAAGTGCGTGAAGCAAGAAAAATAAAAGCTTCTCATGAAGATATCCAGTTATTGAAAGAAAAATTATATGAAGAAAAAAACCGCAGGGAGAGGGCAGAGTTGGATCTATTAAAATTATCTGACCTCCAATTGAATGTGAAGAGGCTGGAAGATGAGTTGTCTACTTGGAAATCAGTGGTTAAGGAAATTCCTGCTGTGTCATCTGCTGATGATATAATTCCCAAATTTGCAGCTTTACAAAAGTATGTTTTTAGGCATATTTACTCCAGTTTTGTGTTATCTAGAGTGTCCATAATAAGAAACTGTTACTTAGATTTTATATAGCCGAATTTTTTCATATTTGGTTATTGCTGCAAATTTCTGCCATAGCAGTACCATTTAAATGGTTTCCAAGTAAAGCAGGCTGCTTCATGTTGCACCTTTATAACATGGAGTAATTTTGTTGAACTCACAAATATAATTGAGTGTATCACTATCTTATTATCTGGAAATAACTTGATATATTACTTTCTTATTACTCATTTGCTTGGGTAGTAGTTTCTTTTGGATTGTGACAAGTCATTCTTGTGTCTATCATTATATGGGGCTTATGACCTCTTTTTATTGCTCACACAGAGAGGTGGTTGATAGCATGATGAAAGCAAGTGAGGCCCAGGTATGCATGAAAGAAATTCAAGCGTCTCTTGATTCAGCAGTCCTTGATAAGCAAAATGCAGAAACTGAGGCCTCAATGGCAAAAGATAAGGCAGAGTCATATAAAGCTGAAATCAAAAGGCTAGAATTGATGGTTAGTACGACACTTAACATAATTTGATTGTCTGATACTAGGATGGTCTACTATGTTTTACTTCTACTACGACCCTTATAATACTCTGGAAGTTGCAGATGATCTTGTTGTAATTATGTTATACTATTTAGTACTTAGGCGAAATGTAAATCTTTTATTGATTCCTTTTGGATAAATCATTTTGATGGCAGAAATTTAGAAAAACAACCCCACAGTTGTGAATGAGATCCTGCAATGCAATTGCCTGTAACATTTTTGTCAAAAAATGTCGGTTCTGTTTACTTGCTGTCAGTAGAAGTCATCAAAAGTAACATATTATCAAAGTTCACTTGTTTGTTGCCCTACATGTACTTCGTCTGAACTGCTTGCTATTGCAGCTCGGTTTGATTACCGAAGAAAGAGACCGCTTAAAAATGTTGTTCAGGAATTAAGAGAGCCCACAAATCGTGAAAGCGGAACTGAATTATTCAGTGGAACTATTGTTCAGGTTGAGTATCATTCTTCCAATTCATTCAGTTTTCCTTTAAGATTTTGCGTTTTGTGTGGTTATTACTTTTTAGTCTCTCATGTTGACAGGAGCTTGAAGCATCTCTCGCCAAGAAGGAAAACTATGTCAAGGAACTTGAAAACAGTTTATTAGAAAAAAAGGAAATTAATAGCCGTCAGCACAATGAGATAATGTTGCTAAACGAAAGGTTAACGAATGAAGCAAGACGAGTAAAGATGTTAGAGCGAGAAGGTGATCGCCTCCGTTCTGATATATCTTTGTTGGAGTCTAAGGTTTGTGTATTAAGGCAAATATACTTGTTGTTTTAGATTTATATTCTGGTCCTCGTAGCTATCCCATTGTTTGCTTGTCAAGTTCGAAACTATTAAGATAATTATCAAGCTTTCTGTAAATTCCATGAGGATTTAAATATTAATGAGGTGGGCCAGAATAATATAATTGGATTTCCAATTAGAATGGTGTGGGCAAGTATTAATTGCTGAATTCACAAATCAGAGTAGTCGCTATTCTGCTATTGGAAACAGAAAAAGAAACAAAGTGCTATTAGTTAATTACTGAGGCAGTTGTGAAAACGAGCAATTTTTCCTACAGGAAGTGATTTTTATGTAGTCTTTCTCTTCTATTTCCATTTCCTATCTTCCTCTTGATAATAGAATCTTATACTTCTTTTGCAGCTGGGACATGGTGATTTTTCTTCTGCTAATACAAAAGTTCTGCGGATGGTTAACACCCTAGCAGTTGACAATGAGGCAAAACAAACAATTGATGCTCTGCAAAATGAGCTGCAGAAGGCAAAAGAAAAGTTGCAGGCAGTTGAAGAACTTAAGAAACAGTCAGGTAAGTTAGATGGACTACTGTCAAACTCGCTTGGTTCCTTATATATTTTTCTAGTGTCCTCATCAATAACTGCATGCAGTTAGTCCGGTTGCTTTTGGAACTTCTTTTCTACACAGGAAAATGGAAAGTGGCCTCAGAGGCTGTGGGTTAGTTTTACAGGCATCTTTGCCTGGTGTGATGATGCAGGATATACTAACTAACAATCTAAGATGTGAATCAAATGTATTTTGCAAAACAGACAGTGGCAAACTTAATGACAATTGATGCACTCATGATGTTTAAACTTACTTTTAGACTGCTATTCAGCTCAGAAAATGACCAAGTTGTGCAAATTGTTTCCCCCAACATATAGGACGATGAAATGCGACGATATTGTCCTTCTCCCTTTCTCCCTCCCATCCCTTATGAAAATATCAAAGGTGAAGACGAAAAATACACAAACTTGCTGTCCACAAGTGGCCTAAATTATACGCTTAGTGATTGAGCAGCTATACAGGAGGATTGGCCAAACACTTAACCTTTCTACATGTAGCTTATTCACAGATGCATAGCAATCATTTGTTTTGTAATCTGAGAATCGTTCTACAATCTGCTCTATGCCCTGTGTATAAGACGAGTAATATAATCATACTTAGAACTGATCCTTTTCTCTATTTTTTTCCCCTTTTTTCTTATTTTTTGAAATGCTCTCGTTGGTAACATTGTGCTATGTAGCTGATGCTGGCACTCATGTTGACTCCTACATTGCTGGGAAAATTAAGCAGTTGAAAGAGCAAATTGCAACACTTGAAAAACGCGAGGAGAGGTAGTGGGCAATACTTTGCGGAGTTTCTATAACATTTCCCACTGTTTTAGCTTGAAACTGAGGTCTTGGAAATATGTCAATAAAACAGATACAAAACAGTCTTTGCAGAAAGAATTTCTGTTTTCAGAAGGGCCTGTTGCGAACTTTTTGGTTACAAGGTATCTCATTCCAATATTTTGTTTTTAGTCCAAAATCATAATTGATTACATTAGTATGTCTCTGCAACTTACTTTGGTGCACCTCCTAAAGAGAAATGAAGAAATCATAGAATGGGTATGTATCCCTTAGGATGCCAATATTCTTTCCCCATCACTCTCTTATGATGTTTGCTTTTTCTTTCTATGTGAAATCTCTTGTTTTCCTAAAACTTTCCAGTTATGGTTCTTTTCCTTCCATCGCTATGTATAGATTGACTGCAGGTGCACTTATAGAAGGCTTTTGGCTGGCCTGTCGTTTTATTTTGACTATCCCAGCCATAAATGATGCAAAATGGTTTTAGTCTTGCCCGTTCATCCCCCTTTCAAGAAAAATGACAAAGTTGTAGACTAGTAGAGTTTAGAGCTCAAAATGAGATTTCAGATTTTGGCTTCAGATGCACTTACAATGGTGATGACAAGTAGTGGTAAGTTTTAATGGGATTGTGAATATTAGGCTATCCACCCACCCTATATACCACAATAACACACACGAACGAAAAATTTTCTTTTAAAGGTTTTTGGCCCTTAAGTTGTGAAGGCAAAATCACCACCTGATTTTCCAACTTTCATGTGCTTTTCCCGCATGCCAGTGGTATCTGCTTTTCAGGACGGAATATGATACTCTTATGTCTATTGAGGGAAAAAATATGCAATTTAAGATATTGAAAGTGCAAAAATGAAGATATCTCATGGGACAAAGAGCGATTTACTTTTTGTCTGTGCTATTAAATCAAGGGAAGATGTATGTAAGTGAACTAGTCGATAATTGTGACAACTGTCGGTCTTGCTTAGGAAGCAACTTCAGACATTACTTAGCTGTATTAGATATATGCTTAGGAATGGAAAAACTCCATGCATTAGGCAGATGTGTTATGATATTTCAAATATTTCAAGTGCATAACAATGATGAAGGTTAAGGAAATTCCCAGACATGAAGAGAGTCTTACTCCAATGAGAAGGAAGGAGAACTTGAACCTTTGATATTTAAAGTGGGCAAAATGTCCCAAATTCCCATAACCAAATTTTCTCTGACCAACTTCTTGAAACATACTATCAGAGTACCCGAAGCTCCCTTCTTTTTTCACACTGCCATGCATCAGATTCAGTATCAATCCACTGAGTTTCATCCCAAAAAGTTTTTAGATGTGAACCTTTGAACCAATCACAGTAATGCTTGTTACCTGGGGGGTTAAATTGTATTTTTGGGATATTTTAAGGCGCCAAGAATGGAGAAGTGGAAAGTTAATTGTAACAGCTTCTTTTTGTTGTTGTGAGGAATGTGTTAAATTGACATGCTTAGTATGAAGACGAGTTCGATGCAATTATCCTTGTAGTACTATTTTGATAGTTTATAACCTTGTTATCTTTTCAATATGCTTCAGATTGTTATGGATGACCACCAGCGACCAGATGGAATCCCGGTCACACGATTTACTCTCCATTCAATTTATGCCTTGAGTGATGATGAGAAGCTTCAATTTGAATATGAATCTGGGAACACAAATATTGTGGTAAGTTTGGCATTGTTAGTTATTTTTGTTGTAGTCTGGGTGATAGGTGGTAGTTGGCCTGGATACCCAGAAAAGAATTGTTGAATTTTATGTCAAACTCGGATATTTTCCTTCTCTTTTTTTAGTACTAAGCTCTTGATTGGTAGATTTAGGAATCAGGAAGAAATGTATTTTTGGTCATTTCCACTGGGGTCGGTGCGGGATGTAGCAGTGAGTCATTTTCATACCTTCAGGGGAGAAAGTTTTAAGGTTTGATTCCAAATTATATTGCAATTTGGAGGAATAACTGCGACAAATGTTGAGTGTTGTGGGATATTTGTCAAATGGAAATACTGATGTCTTTCAGAGGAAAGAACAAGTTAAAATAAATGTCCCTATCAACGCTATCATGATAGCTTGGGTGTTAGGATTGTATTTGAAATATTTGTGGGAAGAGGGATGTACTTGTATCTGATTTTTTATTTTTACAAGAGGTCTATTATAAATCAGAAAATAGTGGGAAGTTCCTGAATCATAGCAAACTGATGGGAATATATTTGGTTTCAAGTTTACGCCTGTCAGAATAAGTGTATTAATTAAATGTAGCAATTTTGTGAATATGATTAATTTGCATGCTTGAAATTGGAATTTCTAAGTGAGACCTCTTATTCAAGCTCCACATACGCATGTAGATACACATGCATATTGGTATACAACTTGAACTAAATCACGTTTTGTCTTTTCTATTTCTTAAAATGCCAGGTGAATGAGTATGCTTCACAGCCTGAGATATCTCGGCAGGTCCGAACTAACATCTTTTGAAGTTGTTGCTTTCGTTATTTATATTTTTCTAAATCATATGCATTCTAAATCGTATCTGTTTTTAAGTTAAAACTTTAAAATGCTGCAACTAGTTAATATTGAAATTTTCACCCTTTTGTCTCTGGAAATAGTTGACTTCAGTTTTCACGATGACTCCAATATTCTCTTCTCTACTGATCTATCTTGAACTGAGAGTTTTGGTACCTGCATGAATGGGTTAAATTTATATCTTTGTTATGTTGTGTGCCCTCACACTCATGGCACTCTTAATGTTAAGCCTACAATTTTCTTATTCCTTTTCAAATTTCTTGACCTAGCCTTAGTTTTATGGGCTTCCGCGACATTGTCCATCAGTTGCAAGAGCATCTCAGAGAGCAATAACCGACTATTTCAGTAATAAGAATAAGCCTCTTTTTCTGACAAGAAAGTGCAATTAGTTTAAAATGAAGCATGCTTGAGCAAAATCAACTCCGTGAATTAGATGGAAATGTTATTAGTTGTCTTCATTGCAGGAATTTAAGTTTTGTATCCAATTTTTGATCTTTTACAAGTGATGTGTTTTACAGGTTGATATATTTATCAGGAAGATGAACTCAATACCTGCCTTCACAGCGAATCTGACAGTGGAATCTTTCAATAAGCGTACTCTATCATGAACACTTGCAGTTTTATACTATTATGCTCTCAAGCTATTATTACCATGTATCATATCAAATAAATTCATTGATTGAGGTTTTTGTGTTTTTCACTTCTCATTTTCTGTGATTGTTTCCTTGTATTATGCAAATTTAGAAAAATTTGCATATTGTACGTGGGTTATCGTAAATTTGCATATTACTTAAATTTCCCTGCATTATAACATTACGAAATTTTTCTGTGATTGTTTCCTTGTATTATGCAAATTTAGAAAAATTTGCATAGTATTAGAACTCAATGTATATTTAACCATTCATCAACTTATTTGATATTTTGTCGGAAATCTTGCTGTTGGCGAACAATTTTTAGGCTTTACACTTCTGGTTGACACAGTCTGGATAGTATAGGTGCAATTCATAAAATAAAATAGGGAATATTTGTAATATGCATATTTATAAAAATTTATTTTGTGTTTAATCATATATTCTATATTATACGTGTATATCGCGTATACCCAATTAATATCAGGTATATACTTTAGAAAAAAACATAATATATATATGACGTACGCATATTATATGTGCAATACAAATTCAAATAATTGATGTAAACTGGCATTACTGAGAGACATGTATTGCTTGACATGAATAAACGACAATGACTAAAGCCACAACTTTTGGCATCACTTAAGCTCATGGAAAACCACAAATTCTAAAACTTTCTAAGTGTAGCAAGCACTTTCATTATCAGTATGAATTTTATGAAGCTATTGTTCTAAGGTTCAACTTTGTAAATGGGGAAACTTAAAAGCCATTAGAGAAGGTCCTATGTCTGCGCATATTGCGATTCGCTGTGTTTGGGATCATTAGGAAAAAAAAAAAAAATGGATTCCTCAAAGAATTCAGGTCTCATTACTAAATTACAAACAATACGCATGAGTTTAGTCTAATTACAAAAAAGTTTAACTATCTTTTAAAATTAAACATACAGTTATCTTTCAAAATTGAACATACCTTATTATGGTATTACCAATATCACTTTGAGGTTTGTATTCATTTAACGAATATCCCACTCTTTAAAGTGCAATTTGTACCAATATCGCCGAGGTTTGTATTCATTAAACGATTATTACACTTTTTAGAGTGCAATTTGTAAAATAAAAATAAAAATCACTAGGATATTTACAGTTTTGAAAGATAATTAGGTTTTTCTGTAATTAACCCAAAATGTAATCATTAAGTATGAAAGGCATCGTCAAGTGCTGCTTATAAGTTTCATATATTCATGCCCAATGGCTCAAGTTAGTCAGAATTTAAAGTAATAAAAATGAAAATAACAATAATTAATTCAGTAATTAAAATCGTAACTTTGACAACGTGAACAAGACCTCATTTTGCAATATAAAGTGGAATAATGATGAATTCTTGATTTGGATAGATAGAGTTGACTAAACTTGACATTGTTGACTTCTCCAATATACATATACATTGCATTTGGCTATTTGGCATGTCAAAAGCTCTTTCTCCACATGCAAACACTGACACATACACACAATCTAGTATTCCTAAATAGAGCTTTTAACAAAAGGGAAGATCATAAGTCATAACAATGATATTCACAATATATAAGCAATCAAGCACATGTGCCACGACAATGAAGAATAAAAGAAGGCTATCTGATCAAATTATTCGATATTGCATCAAATCGACATATAATAACCAGTTCATATATGTGATTCGTTAAGTTAGAACATATTCTTTAATTGAGCTTGACTATATTAGGAAAAAACGAGTTTCAATTGAATTGAACACGAATCGAACTCTAATGGCTTTGGTATTCTTACACATATTTTATCATTTCAATAAATTTGATTACCAATTAAACTGAGCTTAGATATAGTTTTTCAAGACTCGATAAAAGTTCAAACCAGCTTGACCAGTAATAAACATATTTTGTTTAATTTGATTTATTTACACATCAAGAGCCCTCTTATTGCCATCTTATGATAATGCAATTCACTATTGTTTCAACTTATACTTCGGTATGCATTACAATTAATGATCAATACAACTATACAAGTCATATATATGAGATCTAGAACTAGATTTTTATTTAAAGAATATTTTATACACGCAACATTTATTTGTAATTGTGTATCATAAGGAGTCCTGTCATTATAATTGCGTGAAGGAAAATTAACTGATTCTGGAATCATTTCATCCAAAACTAAAAGGAGGGAGGTTAAGGGTACACGTCCTTCATATTATGACCATAAATTAGTGTAATTTCCAAATTTAGTGATGATGTTCCATCCACGTAGCTAGATTAATGTGGCGAATATTGAGGTTACAATTCAATCATAATTATTTATCTTCGACCACAAAAATATAGAAAATCGTACGAGCAAGTGGATAATCCTTTCTTTTCATTCGGCCAAATCTTTTTAGCCGAAAATGTTAGATCATATGTTGGTAATGGTCGACTCCACTTATTCAAAAACATACATTTATTAGGGGTTAGAACTGTTTTCCCGATGACTAATTATGTTTGGAACATGAAACTTGGGTATCAAAAAAAAAAACATTTATCGATATGAATGTAGTGAGTATTTTTTTTTGTAATAGTTTTAAAACGATATATATGAGAAGTGCCCAAAAATTATGATGGGAATCGCCTCAAAATTTTATTATAATAGAGTACTTTTAGAATTTTATTTTATTTCACCTCGAGGTGGCTCATTGTCTTTTTATGCATGTTTTATGTATTTATTTGAGTAGAATGAGTTATTTTATTGTTAGTGTCGTAAGTTTTTGATTGTACATAGTTCATATTATTGTGAGGTGTTTTTATTGGTGTATGTTGATCATTCAGAGCTATTTTTGGTGAATTTCGGGCCATATTTTATGTCAAAACATATTCCGGGGTTTAAATGGATGCAAAAACGCTCGAAATCTCAAGCTAAACATGTCATTTCGGGGTCTTTCGAGCCCGAACACGGCCAGAGTGTTTTTTTTACACAACCATGTTTAAAATAAACAAAAAAAGAGCAAAAATATGGCCATGTCACACCGCACACGGCCAGGCCGTCATTTTTAGCATGATCGTATTCTGGAGACTGACATAACACATATAAAACACAACCATGCCGTGTTGGACATCATGACCGTGCTGTGGGACAGTTTCTGCACGATTTTTGAAGGGTATTTTGAGAAAGCACTTCAACCAAACCTTTTGACAACTCTTATACACTTTTGACACCCAATTTTGCTGAACAAAGTCTTCTTTTCACCAATAATTTTGCATAAAACAAACACCCAACAACACAACTAATGAAGTAGAGCATTAAAATACCGAAAGATGACATTATTAAGAATTACTTTTACCAAAATAATATCAATAAAAACATGGGGTTGAGGTTGGAGATTAATTCAATTCATCATTATTCAGATTCATTTACATAGAGAGCCAATTATATTGAGAGAAGTACTCAGTTTAAGTTGAAATTAAGTATAGCTCCGGAAATCATTCACGGTTAATACCAATAACTAGTGACGAGAATTTACGGTTAAATTGTGTGGTTTACAGTTGTTTTAAATTTTGTCATTTACTTATGTTATTAAATTGTATATTCGGGTTCTAGGATTTATTATGTAACTAGGTTGTAATGAAGTTTATGTTTTATAATTGAAAAATTGGTGTATGCATTTTCTAATTTTTTACAAAACTATATCCGAAAATAAATAAAAAAAGATAAATCTTACTTTGCCCCCTTATACTCTACTTGATTATCACTTTATCCCCTTGTACTCTTAATTATATCACTTTACCCTCTTATACTCTTAATTAGTATCACTTTACCCCCTTATGCTTTTAAAATATCATTTTATGCTCATATACTCAAAAAATGACCATTTTATCCTTACCTATTAGTTTTATTAAAATAACAAAATTATTTTAAAGTATTTAATATTAATAAACTTGTATTTATATGCTATATTAATTTTCACAACTTGATTAATTAACGGTTAATATTAATTCTATTATATTTTATATTTAGTTGGTAATTATTTAACTTCAGTATAGTCCCTATTAAAATAATATATAATAAACTATTTCTATTAGCTGATATATTTATAATTTTAATTTATTATTCATCATAACTTTAAAATTATATAATAAATATAATACAAATGTATTAAATGTGTGAAATATTATTAATAATTTTTAAATTATTGATTCAATAATCATAAATAAATACTATATTAAATAGATAAAAATAGTCATATTAGTGATTAATTTTTTGAATACAAAATATTATTTTACTATATAATACATAAATTTTAGATTTATTATTAAAAATATACATGAATAGATTAGTTTGCATAAAATAACTTACAATATAGTTATTTAATAGGAACTATATTAATTTTAATAAATAAAATAAGTTTTCCAATATATACATATATATATATATATATGTATGTATTTGATTCCATGGTTAAATTAAAATAATAGTAGGAATAATGAGGTCATTTAATAAATGAATTGGAGGATTAAATGATATTTTAATTGTATAAGGGGGTAAAGTGATACAAATTGTAAGTACAAGGGGGTAAAGTGATACAATTGAAAGTACAAGGAGGTTAAGTGATATTCAATGAGAGTATAGGGAGTAAAGTGGGATTTACCCTAAAAGAATATTACATGAGAAAACAAAAATGCAATATCTGTTTTCTAAATTAAAAATAAAAAAAATTGATGATTTAAAAACAGAGTTTAAAATTCTGTTTTCACCCAATTTTTTAATTTTTTTTACGTTATTTATTTAAGTTGATTTTAAAATAGTGTTAGTTTGTTAAATTAGCCGGAGGTTAAGGGTACACGTACGTCCTTCATATGATGACAGTAAACTAGTTAAACATTTTCAAATTTTTTGTAAATTTGGATTTTGGTCTCAAGTGATCGATATATGTTTCATCCACGTATGTGTATTGCCAAGTTTAATGTGGCGAATAATTGAGGTTAAACTATAATCATAATTATATTCGACAATTAAATTGACAAGTTTAAGTGATATAATCATAATGGTAGAGACTTGTATTGTCAGGACAATTAACGTGGGTTTGATGACATATGAGTCTGTCTGTTCACTTCCCTATTATCTCCCATTATACTTAAAAAATGTACAACAAGTGGAGAGTCCTTTCTCTTCGGCCAAATCTTTTGGGTTGAAAATGTTAGATCATATGTTGGTACTGGACTCCATTTATTTAAAAACATTACATTTATCAACATGAATGTAGTGAGATTTTTTATACCGCCATCTCATAGCTCAATTGATACTGCTCACAATTTTTAAGGGTGTTGATCAGAGTTCGAACCATGTATTTTTTTTCTTTGAAATTTATCTCATCTCCTCCAACTACTGCTCCCAATTTATTAGAAAAATATGTACTGAGATTTTTTTAATTTTTTTTCGAGTTAATATGATACTAATTGAGAAGTGCCAAAATTACGCTGGAAAATCGCCTCAAAATTTTATTATTTTAGGGTACTATCAGATTTTTATTTTATTTCGCCACTTGAGTTGGCTCTTTTACACATTTTTCTTTCATTTCTTGTTTATAATATGAGTCACGGCATGTAATTTTCAACGAGATTTTGCACACATTTTTCTTGCTGGCCACTTAGAATAATGAATATTATTGGGAAATTACACCACTATAAATGTTAATCTATAAATCATCTGTCAAATTATAATTTGGTTATTTATTGATCCCATAATATAATAAACAAAGGTGCCAGAAAGAATAAATGGATCAAGGGTTGCAGTGGCCATTATATATGTGCACATGGAGGCGCTTACTAGAAAAGGTTGGCAATTTGGATTTTGATATCGATGTGGATTTGAATTGGTCGAATCAATTCTCCATTTGGTTATTATGAAACCAAAGTTGGATCTTAGCCAGTGCATGGGCTTCGGATGTATTTTCCTCATGTACTAAAACAATATTTTATATATGTACAAACACACATAAAACACATCGATCTGGGTAGAAAAAAATATTAGGACCTCTATGTTGACCACTAAAAGCCAATATATACATATAGAGAGAGATGGGATCTCATGTGACAGCTTTATATATATAGAGATGAGCTCTTATAGGTGTCAGTTTCTTACCATGTGGCAGTGTGGATGTATCTCATCCATCCATCCCCTTCAATCAATGGTTCAGATTACTCTTAAAAATACACCATTTTTCAACTATTTTATGTGTAAAATGGCAAATCGGTAACTATCAAAATGGTGTAACAATAATACCATATTTATTACCTAAAATCAAGGGATATCATTAATATCACCTTGCCATAATAGATGATGCGAAATCATAAGCCCAATGTGCATCATGTCTGTATAAGTAAATACCATATTTATTACCTAAAATCAAGGAATATCATTTATTGTCTAGTTATATATCATTTCTATGCTAAATGTGCATCATGTATGTATAACTAAATAAAAAATAAATGGGCAAAAACCATAAATGCTTCGAAAGTATAAATGCTATATGTGTACCTAATTACTATTAAGTATACACAACTTCGTCACTAATTATGCACCAACTTATCTTGTCTTCAATTTTTTGGTATTTTTATACTATTCTCAATTCAATACTATATGTGTGTCAAATTACTACTAAATGTTTACCACTTCATCGTTAATTGTACATTCAAAAATAAATTGAATTTTAATTGTTTAAACGATTGCATTGTAATCCAAAAACAAGCATAATGTTAGTACTAACAATGCACATAGTGCTTATAAAATATACACTAAAAAAATTCATTAACACCTGTAAATAATACAAAAAGCTTCATTCTAACATGTATATACCAAAACGTTATAAACATGTACCACAATGCTATTAACTATGCACTATTTCTTCATTAACTATACAACATAAAATAAGTCACATCTTAACATAGAAATATATTTGCATAAGTTCATTTGTAATAAGTCACCAAAATGTTGTCAAATTAGCATTGAAATACCATAGTCTAATATAATACATTACGCTAAAAACGTACTTAGAACACCCCATCTAACAAAATACACAAAATGTCCATATAAAATCTATTTGCCATTGACAAATTTTTAAGCCAACCCAAGAACCCTACCTTTCTCTTGGTTCAGGACATGCATTAGAATTGCATGGCAATATAACGTCCTCAGTCGTGCAAATTCCGCGGTATCAACCTTCTCAAATTCACAATCCCATTTCAATTACAACTTTTGTCTGAAAATTGTTCAGACGACCCAATGATACATCGATAGAGTCATGTGTACGGATCTTGTCCTCAACTTGGGCATCGCAGATTTCAAGGTAGATTTGGCGATCTTAGACCTCTTATTAACATTACGTGCCCTCATTCACCTGAGATGCGGTCTTTTCCTGTTTCCTCTTGCCATTAAAAGTTATCAACCTGGTATTGAGAACATGAACAATATTAAAAAATGCAGAATTCAAAGCACCAGGTATAAAAAAAGATACACAAATGAAAAACTAACTGTGCACTGTATGAACCTTATTTGTATACTAAAATAATACTATTTAAACACCATGTGTGATTATGCATTTCATGGACTATATACACACATGTACTTATCAATGCACCAAAACACATATTCATGACACATTTTTTTTTAAATAAGTTGGAAGTAGTGGTTGGAGAGGAAGGGATAAATTTCAAATAAACTGAAAGATACAAGGTTCGAACCCTATTCAACACCCTTATAAAGGGTTAGCGATGCACCAATACATATATCCATGGCTCTTTGATTTTTTTTATTGCAGGGGTTAAACCAACGCCACAATAGAAACTATACACCAAAAATAACTAAAAGTTCATCATTCTTAAATAAATGGTACACCATAAACATAATGAAAGAGTCACAAAAAAGAACAAGTTATAAATACACATTTCACAAAAACCAGCTTCAGAAAACATAATAAAATCAACAATTATGCAAAGCAAACTACATTAACGCATGTTACACTCGTAACTTCACTCTATAACTAAACTTACACCATCTTATATCTATAAACAAAAAAATACACAATCCATTAACTAAACATACATCGTTTTTATCAACTTTATACCAAAAAATCCCCAATAAATATGTACAATTTCGCACAAAACATCTCCAAAAACAAAGATAAAACCCATAAAGATCGCCTGTACAAATCGAAAATCAAAACCCTAAATACTTCAAAATAAAAATAAAAAAACAAAAATGGCCACTCTTTTGACTACAAATTACTTCAAAAATAAAAAATCGACAGTTGCATGGTTCAACAAAAAATGAAAAAACATGAAAGGTAAACCCCCTTACTTCCAAAATCTCGAACCAAAAACTAAAATAAAATGAAACCAACCACTTATCTTTACCAACTATTTGAAGAATCGGCAACACTCTCAGTTTCGGCTTGTGTATTGTTGTCGAAAATAATAGAGAGGAACCTTCGAAAAGAAAGAAAAACCAAATGGGCACCGGGAGAGAAAGAACAGGAGAGAGAAACAATTTTAGTGAGTTTTTTATTTTGCTGAAACAAAAGTTGGAATGAAAAGTGGGAATGGGGTAATTGAAATCCCAAAAAAAAAAAAAGGGATTATGAGGGGTTACCATAACTGCCCAAATTATTTTGTGTATAAAATGACCTTTGTGCCCTTAATTGGGCGAAATTAAATATAAAAACAAAAAAAAAAGTTGAAAAAAAATTGGGCCTTTGGATTTGTCAGATTAATGGCTTAAATTGGTCTACACTACCACATGGTAAGCCCCCTGTC
Source organism: Rehmannia glutinosa (assembly GCA_016081115.2). Taxonomy (NCBI): domain Eukaryota; kingdom Viridiplantae; phylum Streptophyta; class Magnoliopsida; order Lamiales; family Orobanchaceae; genus Rehmannia; species Rehmannia glutinosa. The sequence goes on from CM071926.1 coordinate 2,875,660, forward strand.
ACATTTGATCCTATACCTATATATATATATATATATAGTATTGGAATTATATATTTTTGTATTAGATATGCTACTATAAGAAAAATATACCATAGCATATGAATTATCTCCACATAAATAAATTAATCTAGCTAGTTTAATACAAAGTTATAATCTTAATTGCAATTTTAAGTCATGTAACTTCTTGATATAGCAATTTTAATATTTGACGATGTTACCTTTTAGTCAAAGTAACAATTTCAGTCATGTAACTTTTAATCGTCTATGTTTTTAGGTATTTTGGCTAAAGGGCAAATGTGTTTTGAAAACAAATGAAATATTGAAACACTTTACATGGACCAAAATCACATAAAATAAGAACTTATAGATTAAAATTGCACAAATTATAATTTATGGGATTTGAATTGCACATAATCAATGGGATCAAAATTGTTACCTAAAATATTTACACGACTAACATTAGGTGCATATAGCTACGGGGCCAATTTCGCAATTAATCCCAAAATTATATGACAATAAAAGTTTCAAATGATAAAACAAGACTTAGAATACGTACTCTAATTCTTAATAAATATATATGCTAGTACAATTGTAGCTTAATTGGCAATATTTTTATTTTATTGTATTACTCCACAAAAAGCCAAAAGAAAAATACAGAAATAAAATAAAAGGGGTTGTTTGCCGGCAATTGAACCTGTCGGCAAAAGTGTACAACTACCACATGGTATATATAAAATTAGGCGCACCATTTTTTATTGCCCACAAATTTGAAAATGAGTTCGAATGAAACATGCACACATGTACCCCATACTTTACAACTTTATATTATAATTAATCTGCCCTATTGGTTTTGATGATGAGAAACACAAGAACAAATTAAGTCCTAAAGCAAACCACTGGGTTACTATTTAGTGAAAAAGTCCGAGTGAGTTCGAATCTCTATAATAACAGAGACTGAATATTTAAAAAAAGAAAAAAAATTAAGTTCTAAAGCATTGCTAGTGCACAACTAAATAACTTAATCTATTGAAAAGTTTGATGTTTTTTGAAGATATTCTTTTTACTTCATGATGTATGGAGAAATTATAATATAATAAAGATACAACTTCCAAATTTTTATTTATTATTTTTTATTTATAATTTCGTATCGAGTCAAACAAAAAACATATATAGTATTGACATGGTGGGACAAACCATCTAAATAAATCTTGAATCATCATAATGTATCTTTCATCTTTAGACTTATTAAAAGGACATGAAAAAAAGAGAGGATGAAATTGATGTGAATTCTTAAATTGCAAGTCAGAACTCTTTTTTTCTTTTATTTTTGTGTGTGTGTGTGTGCGTGTGTGAGAGTAAGTCAGAACTAATGAACTATTGAAAATAGTAATGATTGCTCAAGTAAAAAAGAAGCCCCCATTGCTTTATTACATACTTAGTGCATGGTGTAAATGTCTACATGAAGGAAAAAAGTGTGGATTTGGAATTAGTGGGGATGACCCCAAAAATTAAGGGAAAGGCTACTACCTTTTTAAGTGCTTGGATACCTAATTATGCTCTTTTTTTTTTGACTTTTTCCCATGAACATTAATGTGTAAAATATTTTAGTGGCCCTATATTGGAACTTGGTGAGAATTTACCTTTTTCATTTATGATGGATATAAAAATTTCCAAGGGTTGACTATGGATATGGAATCCAAAGGAAGACAGATTCTCAAGCAATTGATCATGATTTTCCATAAAATGCCATAAGATTATGTATGTTTTGTGGTTTTTTTCTTAGATGTAAACTAGTTAGTCATCATAACTTTGTATAAAGTATGTGAAGGTCTATTGACTTTAGGTTTAGAGGCAAGGATGAGTAGGTTTGACTAAATTAAGTCAACATATTATAAATCTTTATATTTTATAAGATGTTTTTAAAATTTATAAGATGTTAGATTAAATAAGTTGTTGAAGTGTATGTGTAAAAGAATAGTGTGGGTCGGTGTTTTGGCCATTCACATCAAACCGAAATATTTTTAGCCATATTTTTGTTGGGTAAATTTATAGAAAGGTTTCTGTTTAAGGAATTGCTGGTGTTTGGCTCAGTCGAGGCCTGGATTCGATTCAGTCTCCGCAAGATGAAAACGCCCCATATACAAGTGCTAACGGTTCCCGCATACGGCCCTGAGATACAACGACTATTTTTTATTGCGGTTTAGCAGCACTTGCAAAAATTGGAACTACAACGAACTATAAGTGTTTAGACTTTCAAGCTTTTGAAGAAGGAAAGTCAATACGGTCGAATGCAAATGACCGGTTTATTTATCTGATGATTTTCGTGTATTTATTCCATCTGCAGGGGTCGAGTTTTATAGGCATGAGGTGCCTCGTATGGAAAGAACAGTTCTTTTGGCTCGAAAAGACAGGTTTTCACTGAACAGACGCATCTGTTCTTCACTTCGCATCGACGCACGACCTGTACATGTGCCCGTGCGTGGATGCAAACCAAAATGACAAAGTTACGGCGTGGCCTTACGACCAGACGCGCGCGGGCGTCGTCGGCCCGTCTTCAGGATCGAATGAGCTCGCCTTGACGCACGACCGACGCACGAACTGTGTGCGGATGCGAACACTTCCCAGTTGGAATCCATTAATTAAGTAATTGAAATTAATTAATTATTTATTTTAAAGTTTTTTGTCCAAAAAAAATAAGGGCCTTGAAGCCCAAGCCCAAGGCCACGGCTCGCTACCCGAACCCAGGCCGAGCCGGTGGGTGGGCGCGTGTGCTTTGAACCAAAGCCACAAGCATGTAGGTTCTCGCCTCTTTAAAAACTTGGGTGTCCCCAAAGCCCAAACCCATAAGTCCAACTTGAGATATATCAAGTGAGCAAACTTTGTTTCATTTTCCTATGTGGGATGGATCATTTTTCCTTCCCCACATTTTTCATTTTCTATACCATTTTCTTGTATTAAGTGATTAACTTCTAACATTAATTTTTCATTCACCCGAAATTGGTTTTGAGAAATTCCAAATGATATTCTCATCTACTCTCTTAGTAGAATTTTTACAAACAATTTAATTCTATTTTTCACTAATGGAAACCGCTTAATTATTTGGTCAAAATTGGGTCAACACCCACTTTTCAAAGACCAAATTCCAACAATTTTTTATATACATGTTTTTTTATGTCTATTTTAACATGTGAAATTCCCAAATGCCCTTTAACCCAGTAAACCCCTTTTCGAGTCACACACGTATATTCACCAACTTCGTGACTCCATATTTAAAATTTGGGCAAAAAATCTTATTCCGGTGACTTGCAAAAATAGAATCTACGGCGACAATATCGACAGACAAAAAATCTTATTCCGTTAATTTCATTTTTTTTTGTTGATTTAGTTAGTTTATAATTGTTTAGGTTAGGATTTGTTGTTATGTTTGAAGAATTTTTATGGTTTAGATAATTTAAGTTTTGATTGAAAACATTATTGCACCATTAATGGTGATTGGAGTGAATGAGGAAAATGACAAGAGTTTTCATCGCATAACTTGATATCGGGTTACTGTAGCTTGATATCGAGTTATGTAACTGGATAATAATATTGTTTTCATGAGTTGTTTTGTCGAGTTGTGTTTAAGATATTGTTCACAGTTATATATTGAGTTAAATGTAACTGGATATCTAGTTACATAACTCGATATGGAGTTATGATTAATATCCAGTTACATAACTGGATATCGAGTTTTTCAGCTTTTATTGTAGGCGTTGGTCAAATCAGCGATAACTCGATCCAGTTACCTGCTTAGTTTACCCTCACTTATTATAACCAGTTATTTTGTTTTTCTCCAAAAACTTTGAATTCACATAATGTTTTCGTTTCAAATCCGTTTTGCATGTATAATACATCAAATTAATTTTTTTCCGAGATATATAATTTAATGCCTATATTGCATATACAAAAACGAAAAATATAGATTCAAATTTTTAAAAAGTTTGAAATAGAGGGTAATAGGATATAGAGAGATATAAGTGGAAGAGAGAGAAATAGACCAAATATCAAACAAATATATATACTAGAAAGGTATGAATGTCTTTTGTTATGTCAAAATGGCTAAAAAAATATTTATTTTCAAAAGATGACTAGTTTTCATGTTGCATCAAAGAAGTGGCCAACTTGACCCATTACCACGTAAAAGAATATGAGAGAATTTTAAGATGTCAATATTAATGATAATTTTGTAATTAAAATTATCAAAATTAAAAAAAAAAATTGTTAAATGAAAACGATCCGAATATATAGTACATCTTATTTAAAACCTATAAACTCCATGATTGAGTTCGTAGAAATTTACAAATATTACATATAAATTTATCATAATTTAAAATTGTTGCTCTTCATGCATGCTTTATATTTCTCTGTCCATTAACTCCACATATAGTATCATAATTTTGTAAGTCCTTCAATGTAAAATTTTCCTCTATTCTTGGGATCACATTACATTTTAACTTGGTATGTATACATCGGTGAACTATACATGTTTTATACACTCTAATAGTACCACTGCATGCTATTTTATAAACTTACAAATATGCTACAACTTGAATAAAGCCTGGAAGATTAATTAATAGACACTGTTCCAAAAATTCTCGCCTAACCTCGATTAGTCACCGTCTAGGTGCTAGACAATTCTTGTCCGCCTACATTTTTCTTCCGATTAGGCATTGCCAACCCCACTCAAGTCCCGCTGAGGCTCTACCTAAGCGCTAGGCCCCCAGTCTGCTACCCGACTAGCGCCTAACGCTTTTTAGAACACTGTAATTGGGAATGTTTTTGCAAATTCTAAAAAGAATACGATTCTCAACTCTAGCTGTGAGGAAAAAAATAATTGTTTTTCCCATAAAAGCTGAGAATTAATCACTTTTTTTTAGAGTTTGCATTGTTTACAGACACTCCCATAGTTTGTTTATCCACTGCAAAATCTTCCAACGTCATGTACATATAGAATATAGAGAGAGTTTTTGGGAATGCAAATTAATGTGATTTAAAAGTTTGAGAATTGAGAGAAGCTTGAGAGAGCTTTATGTGAGGTTGACAAAATCTACCATTCACAAGAAATAAGATCACTACCCTTGTCTTGGGTTTTAAGTTAATTGAACTTGTTTGAGAATCTCTTTAAAATTGCTACTATAAAACAAATTTTAAGAAACAATTAATCCCATAGATAGCCTTCTATGATTGATCCTAAAAACCATACATAGATAAAGATCATGAAATCATAAAAGCACATTTTGATGTCCAAAAGCTTCCCAGAAAGCTGAGACACCTTGTCCCAAATATGAACATTACATGAACCTCCAAAGTGAAAAATTTAATGGTCTCACCCATTTTAGCTATATATATATATATTCAATCTTTTGAAGCATAAAACACAACGAATTCAACCTATTAAAATACAAAAGGGCAAGAGGTAATTATAGAATCTCAAATAAATTCATAACCCGTATGATAAAAATATATGCACTCTCAATATTATTTGTTTTATTCTTGAACCAATTAAACCAAATTATTGAAATGTTATAAATATAGATAAAATAATAATAAGGTTCATCACATTCAAAAACACTTGCACACTTAACATTTTACTGTGACGAAGAATTATATAGTCCACAATGAATTCAAAAGCCATGTCTCCACTTTGTCTCCCACACAATTCCCCTACATTGAATGATGTAACAAATTAAGATTAATTATAGGTGTTTTAGGTTGTCATGCACTTGATCTCTACTTCCTTGCCGACCACCGAATGTTTCTCTGCCACGTGTGTCAGCTGTTTTATCTAGGACATAGATTTTTGGGGTATCGTAGATGATACACCAATTGTACATACATTTGGTGAGTGGATGTATAACAAATGTCTCATTATTTATAAGATTGGACATTTGTCATTTATCCATATAAATAATGAGACACATGTCATTCAGTCATCTACAAGTGTAATATACCAGGTGTAGCAGGCAGGATAATACGGATTGACGCTCACTACTTCACATTGAACTGAAAAGCGAGATTAATTTTATTGGTATCCAGCGCTATCTTACTGATGGGTTAAATTTATTTAGGTTTAAAATAGTCCGGAGGCCTTACAACGGTTACCTACTCAATGTTCTAATAAGTTGTAAATTTTTTCTGAAAAACTAAATTCATTTTGATGTCAAAGAAAATTAAAAATAAAAAAACCCCTCCCCTATAATTTTTCCCACCTTAGAAGAAAAGTTGGTCTGAGGGAACAAAGTTGAGAGCTGAAAGCTTAGAAAAAAGGTGACTTTGTTCCATTGCAAGCCTACAACACATATCTAAGTGGTTTTAAGGTGGATTCCATTTTTATATTATTCTTTTCTTAATTAATTAATTAGCATTAATTTGTATTTAGAACAATAGAGAAGCTAGGCTTAAATTAAGGCTAGGGAAGTTTTTAGCTGCATTTTGGTGAGGAATTTTATCCTTTCTTTGTCCCTATTTGAAAGTGATACATGATTTTAGACTCGAGTGTAAAAAATATATAAAATAAAGCGGTAGAAAATTAAAGTTAGTGGGAGTTGAAATCAGGGCTTTAACTGCATTCATTTATTCAGAGATAGTTAATTTAGAAAATAAGATAGGACAATAACCTCAATAATATTTTTTTCAGTCGTCCAAAAGCTTGTATCAGTTCAAAAGATCAGCAATTTCAATAAAATAATAAGATAATATATATTAGGAAGACCCTTTTATAAATCTATAATCCTGTCAATATGATAAATTAATAATTCTCTGAACTTGAAACATAACTAGGACCATGTAGAAAAGTAGGAATATATTGGTGTCTGATTTTTCATGAATTTAAATTTAGATGTATTTCATTTCTTATAACTTGTTTCACTATATTCATGAAAAGCTCCAGTGCCGTGTTCTTGACCTGCACTGAAAAGGTGTGAACAATTGTTGCCGCTGTGAGTACTTCCTTTTGCGCGTTGGTAACAAATGTTGTGAGGCCCCGAATTTTAATAACGTGAGATACGGTGTTATGTAGTGATTATTTATTTGACTATGTATCACAAACCTATTATTACTTTGAAACGCGACTCTATTTTTATTTATTTCTTCCAACGTCAATTACGCAATTCACATTTTTGAGCTTAGCAATTTTATATTCTCCTCTAGTATTAATAATTGATCGAATGACTACGACTTTAGAAATATTAAACTCTTGATAAATTAGGAGTATATTCCAATCTCTATCCAAATATTTCACTATATTCTATAATTCATTTACCCAATTCCAATTAATTTTTTTAAAATATGTATTTCTTATTTCACATCTTTAATTTTTAAATTTCTAAATATTTAATTATAGATATTTATACATTTTATTTTCTTTCAATTTTGTATAAAAAAATTATTAAAAAAAACAATATTTCGAAAATTATCCCTTATAAATGGGGATTAATTTCTAAATTTCTAAATATTTAATTATAGATATCTATACTTTATAATTTCTTTCAATTGTAAAAAAATATATTTTTATTATATATATTTTTTTTTAAAATTCAAAATTACCATTATAAATGGGGAGGTTGTTTCATATTCTTTTCAAGACTTACAATTATATATATATATATATATATTTTTACATATATATTATTTTTTCCTCAACTTTTGGTCACATGCTTAAAGGATGGACAAAACTTCATTTCCACCAAATTCTAATAAATAAAAATAACAACACCATGATTATTATTCCCCAACTTTTGGCTCCTTGTCTTAGGGGAATCAATCACTTTTGTTATTTTTTCTTTATCAACCAATACTCTTCATTTCATAATTATCATAAAAACACAAGACGTGCTCCCATTTTTCTCTCTAAAGGATCAAATTCTTCAAGCATAAGGTAATAAAATCTTCATTTCTCTCAACTCTAATTTTCTTCTCAATCCTCAACCTTATACCTTCACCATCTAATCATGTTGAATCCTTCTTGTTGAGGTACTACTAGAGAAATTTCTTGAAGAATTAGAGACTTAGATTTGACTACAAGCTTGAAGAGAAAAATTCAAGACTACACATTATTAAGGTGAGAAAATTATGGTTTTAGTATTTTCCTCTTGATAACATGAAGAATTAAATTTTGACTCAAGAATATGAATTTTTGGAGTTTAGGGGTTGACCTACATCATCTCAAGTTGAGGTTAGAGGCTTGAAGGAAAATTTCAATTTTTGAGACTACATTTTAGATCAACCCGAGAAACTACTACGAGGTGGGTGGAAAAATTCTTTCAACTTCTAGGTGTTTTAATTAAAATGCATGTAGTATTTTGTTATTGAGCACTTGAGATATATATTATGTATTACATACTATTTTCTTGTATCAAGTTGAAAATTTCTCAAGTGTTGCTAAAAAAAATGCGATTTATCGAAATTTATTGCATACATGTATACTTTATTGTTATATTTGATGAATTCTTGTATGAGATGGTCATGTATGTGTATGACTCTTGAAATATATGTTTTGTATGACTTATAACCTGGAAAAGTCGAGCATAATTGATTAAATTTTAATTTCTGGACTTAAAAATAGAAAGTTGGTGGACTTAATTACAAGAAAATAAAACTTAATGGGCCCCTCTGTAATTTTTGAGTTTTGGGACTGTACTCAGGTTCAAAAATGATGTTTGGACATTTTAATAAAGTTTTAAGAGTTTTTAAATAAATAAAATCAACATTTAAAAGCCCAAGGACTAGATTGTAAAATTTTAGAAGTTTAAGGGCTATTTTGAAACTGTACCAGGCCCTATTTTAAAATTTGAAATTTTAACTTTTAAGGAATGGAAATAATATATTTTAAGTGTATTCCAAAAATCCAAGTGTTTAGAGCTTGGAAAGTAATTTTATAAAACTTGAGGGACCAAATTGTAAAAGATTAAAATTGAGGACCAAAATGAAATTTCAAGGACTTATGCAATCCATGTACCTGGAAATACTAATTTAACTATAATATAATGATATTTTGGACCCAAGGTTCAAATTTCATAACAATTGGACCCGTAAAAGCCTTAAAGGCAATTATTTCAAAATGAGACAAAAATGAGATTTTCAAAAGTTAAGGGGCCTTACTTATTTATTCTTAAAACTGTTTTTGTCTCAATATTCCACTGACCTTAGTGACATTTTCCAACTGGAATCACATTAAATTCCCTTCCGGTTTGTGAGTTCCAATTATTTTAAACTTAGGGACCAAAATGACAATTTTAACAAATTTTGGGCTAATGTGCGAATTTTATAAAAACTCGACCTCAAAACTTTAAAAACCTGAATCTCTGAATAATTTATAGAATTTAGGAACTGACCTCATAATTTTTCAAGGTCGGGACATTTATTTATTCAATTTTTAACACCAGAAGAATTGGTTTTTACAAAACGAGGCTAATTGTAAATTTTCTTTTTACAAGGACCTAACTCGAATTATTTTTTATTTTAAAGAAACAGCCCTGGACCCTCTGACTTTAATTATTGATTAAAATATTTTATTTTCTAAAAAATCCCCGACTTATCGGATCGTCTTGACCGATTAATCGCGATCGTGGGGCGACTTCCTCGTCTTGCGATTTCGAATATATAACGGGACTTATGTTCCACCTAATCTTTCAAGATATCGAAGATTTCTTATCCTCCCGATAATCATCTTGACCAAATAACTCCACCAACGCCATAATTGCCTTGCGCAAATTTTCAAAAACTTTCCTAAAATGCATATCCGAATCGCAAATTAATACTCATTTGCTGGTTGATTACGAACTTGTATTTACTTTCTGTCCTCGAGTCAACTTGGTGTGTCCGCTCACGGTCGGAATGGATACGTCGGGGATGGATCCCGGGCGGCTCGGCTCTTATTCCACTCTTAGGCCCCATCGTCCTAATCCCGCAATGGCGAGGGACGGAGTTTGTCCAAAAGAAGCGGGCGTAGTACTTGAGGTATAATCATGATTATGACGAATCCGAGCCTTGCAAGCTCCAATGTGGATTTTGTCTTTGCATATGGAGCGATAGGGTGTGCAGTCTTGGACCATCTTGAGCGGGGAGTTACAAGGAAGAACGAAGGAATCATTTGTCGATCCGCACGATTCCGAGTTAATTGGACCCGATTGGTTGGCGCTACAAATCGTCACGTCTTGCAACCGCTTACTTGTATTGCATTGGTTGGCGCAACAAATCCCGTGCACGCAACCTTTACTCATTTGCATAGGATTGGCGTTACATCGAGTCGCAATCCTACCTGTCTTTGCACGAATCATAGTGCTTGTGTGACCACGAACTATTTCTTAAAATGTATAAGTATATTACTTAATATATATATTTATCACGACGCTTGTGGACTATGTGTGAAAACATGCATCATACCTCACGCGTTTTCATACAACCGTTTTCTCGCATTAACTATATACATCGCCACACTCTCACACGATCACCCCATCCACTGAGATTTACTCGTCTCATCCCCTCATGTTTTCTAACCTTTAGATGAGGAGTACGTTGAAGACGTCGAACCTACCACGATTTGAATCCCGTACTCCGCATGTCGTCTAGTTCCTATAATCATTGATGTCGGCGACATTTTCTTTTGCTTTGGTTATTGTTGAACCCCTCGTTCGTCTTAGTTTGAATTTGTAAGTTTAAATTGAGATATTTTGATGGATTGTATTCGGATATTGTCGGACCTTGAGATGTAACTCGTCTTGTGTGTATTTTATTCCGCTGCATTAGACTCTATTTCACTTGGAATTTTGTATCATTGGTTTAGACTGTTGAATTATTTCTGTTTAAGTGATTTATCGTCGTCGCGTCGCGTTTAGGGCGTGACAAATGTATTGAATCATAACCGCTTTCGCACCATAATTAGGAAGGTTAGTTTCCTGTCAGACGGTCTAACAGATCTAATTTGTTAGACACATCTAAATATCTGACCCGTCAGCCCACCAACAGCCCGCATAAGTACCAATACTACATCCACTAGCATAGAAGGATCGACATTTCCCATTACGGGGGCACGTACCCCCATAAGTTTTTCACTCTTTTTTTAATAGTTATATTTATATTGTTTATTTTTAAAAATTATATGTTAATTAAGTAAATTAAAAAATAAACTATGATCCACTAATCGTTTTATATGTACTTTGTTCTTTACTATTTATTATTATTTTTTAAAAGTTATTTATTAATTAGGATAATCATAAATAAAGGGTGCCCCTATTAATTATTTTTGATGTAATTTATAACTGTATTTATTTTGTGCCCCAATTGTATAATAATTCTGGATCCGCCCCTGTCCGTTGCTAATACATTTTAGGAGAGTTGTTAATACATTTTAGGATGACTACTAATACTTTTCGGAGGGAAAACTAATATTTTTAGGGGTGGTACCAAATATTTTTCAGGATGACTACTGACACCTTCTGGGGGAAGAACTAATACTTTTATTGGGAACTACTGATACTTTTTATGAGGAAAACTGTTACTTTTAAAGAGGAATACTAAAATACATTTGATCAGAAAATATAATACATTTAAATAAGACCACTAATACATTTTATTATGAATACTTTTCAAGAGGATTACTGAAAAAACTGTTCAAGCAGATTACTAATACATTTCATCGTTACTACTAATACTTTTTTGAGGGACTGCTAATACTTTTCGAGAGAAAAAAATAATTATATTCAGAAGAACTATTAAAATACTCTCCAGGAATTACTAATACTTTCCGGATACACTGTCCTAGAATATTATAAACATGCCACTGGTGCATGTAATCACGAAAAAACCCAGGTCGGGTTGGATCCGTCTAACGGAAAGACCCGTTAGACGATCTGAGATAAGTTTTTGTATAATTAGGAAGATATTGATTGAATTTTCTTCCCATATTTAGAATTATCATAATTGATTTTTACCCTGATTTACCATGAACGTTGTAGCTTATTAAGTGTAATGGTTCACTCGGTGCAAGTGTGGTGATCAGAGTTCACTATAAGAAAACAACCAAATTTCAACAAAATAATTGCAACGAACTAGAAAATCGTTGGATTTTTTAAAATTCAAATGAAAATTCCAGTGTTATATTGTCGTTGGAAAATTCCAATGATAAATGAAACCATTGGAATAAACCGATGGATTAATTCCCGTTGGAATTTAAAATTTCAACACCACAACAAACTGTTGGAAAATTTCAATAGTGATTTCAACAATAACAAAACCATTGGAATAATCCATTGGAAATCTTTTGTTGGAATTTTAAAAATTCCAAATGTAAATTGATCGGTAAAGCATACTATAGGAAAATTCCAACCATAAACAAAACGTTGAAATTTCTATTAGAGTTTTTAAAATTCCAGCGGATATTCCAATGCTATAACATATTGTTGGAAAATTCCATTGAAAATTCTAATACCGTTGGAAAGTTTCAATAGAGGTATATTTGATACTATTATTCATATGGATAAAATATATCTTCTTTTCTGGAGTCAATCATATTGAAATTACATAGTTAAGCGTGATTGACTTAGGACAAATTGATGATGGGTGAACCTAGAGCTGTCGAAACGGGCCAGCGGGGTGGGCCGGCCCACAGCCCGCCAAAACCCACCACTTGGCGGGCCGGGGCGGGCTGGCCCACCGAGGTGGCGGGCTGAGAAAACCTCAGCCCAACCCAACCCGCCTTGGGCTGCGGATTGGGCGGGCCAGCCCGCCAATAATTAAAAAAATATTTTTTATTCATATTGTTAATTTTAATGAATTAACTATACTAATGGATAACAAGTACATATTTCATAAAAATATTATATACACTTTTATAAGAGATAAAAATATAAAATATCAATTATACTATTTTTTTTTTGTCTATTTTATCTAATTTTTTTCCTTTTTTTTTTATTCTAGCGGGCTAGCCTGCGACCCGCTCCGCTAAGCCCACGGCCCGCGGCGGGTTAGCCCGTTTAGTCCCTTGGCCCTGGCTAATCTAAATACTTAACCCACCCCCTACCTTAGACGGGGTGGGGCGGGTGGCCAAGCCCGACGACGGGCTGACCGCTTTTGACTGACTCTAGGTGACCTCCAGGAAGTTAAAAATATTAGATAATGAAATGAATGATTGAATATTCCAACGGATATATACCATTGAACTAAATTCCAATGGTACAACTCTTTTGCAATAACCATTAGGAGTTTTTTCCAATAATTATATATTCCAACAATTATATAACAATGGATATACCCTTGGACTAAATTCCATTGGTATAACTCCATTTGGAGTTACTGTTGGAAAAATTATTGGAGTTTTTTTTCCAATTGTTGAATATTCCAATGGATAAATACCATTATATTGGAAGTACCGTTGAAATATTGTTTTTGTTGGAATTTTCATTGGAATTTTTCCATTCTAACGGCCATTATACCAATAGTATATTTGTTGGAATTTCCGTTGGAATCGATAATTCCTACGGAAACTAACCAAATTCAATGGATTTTTATGTTGGAATTTCCTTGTTTTCTCGTAGTGGTTCGAATCTTGAGTCATTCAATTTCTTTGATTCTTATCCCTCCCCTCCCCAAATTATTAAAAAAATGATGTTGATTGAATTTTTTGTTTTAATTTTTATATTCGCTGAATCGAGAAAATACTCTTTAAATTAATAGATTATTAATTTAATAGTTAAGTAATACATCTCTAAATTAATAAATTTCATGAGGTTTGGTGTAGTTACAAAAAATCCAACTAAGTTTCAAAATTACAAAAATAACTTGAATTTTGAGGGATTGTGGTAAAATTGACGGATTTTTTGTGAAGCGCTAATGCCCACGACCAGAATTCAAAAATTAAAGTGGATGTCTTATTTGAGACCGTCTCATGGATCTAAGTTCATGAGACGGATTCTAAACACATACAAGCATATGAGTTCTTTTCATGGATGTGAGTTTGGGTCAAAGTTCTATTTAAATATAGATCCGTCTCATGGATTATATCCATGAGACGGTCTCACACAAGTTTTGTGAAAATTAAAAAGTAGTACAAGAAAATAAAAAGATGTAGACGGACCAAAATACCAACATTTAGTTTGAAAACTCATAGTTTATGGATATTTTATGTAGTTTATGAAAAATTGGAGGGGTGAAACTGTGAAAATTATTTATTCTCCGTAACAGGGGATTTTTTTAAGATTTTAGGAAATGTTTGTGTAAAATTAGTTATTCTTGTGTTTTTTATAATTCACATTTCAGTTTTCCTTTGCTGATTGTAGATATTCTTAAGATAGTTAGTGATGAATAATATAGTATAAATTCTTAAATAATTTATGTTGATATTTGCAAAATATATAATAAGGAGTTTCATGGCGAATGTTGTAGTTTATGTTGAAACTGAATGATATTTTTCTATGGACAAAAACTTATATAAAACTATCTCACGGAATAATTTTGTACGACGGATCTTAAATAACCCGTATTAACTAATATATTTGAATTTGGATCTCACTTTCTTTGATTTGTAAAATGGGTTGAATTCGTTTTAAGAATTTCAATCTGTGAGATAGTCTTACACGAGACTTACTCTTTTGTATGTTCCAATAGTAAGCAATGGTTTTTTTTGTAATGCATGTTTTGCGAATTGTCAAAGAGTAACAGAATCACAAGGGTATTTTTGGATTGTCGGGTTAATATTTTAATTACGTCAAATAAATTTTGTTAGGTTAATTAACGATGGGGAAAAAATGTTTAGACGAAATAAATTACAATTCCTTATTAAAAAACAATGGCAGGATCATCTAATTCACTAAATTAACTCTATATATATTCACTAATTCAATGCCAAATTAACAAGATTAATTCCAATATTAGTAAATCCCACTTGAAGCTCTTAAAAAAAGCTTGACATCATTTCCCAAAAAAAAAAAAAAAAACTTGACATTAATTTCAAGATAAATAAATACTAGAAATTAGTTTGCTGTGTGTGTGGGTAGGGTGGGTTTAGGCATGGGGTGGGGAAGGGATGATTATTTGATTGGATAAGAATGGAAAAAACAAAAATATTTGGAGTTTGAATATCCCAACTACACTTTGTTTTTTCTGCGCTTTTTGGACAACACGCAAGCCAACCACCATGTATGTTCATGTGCAGTTGACCTGTTGACAATAATATTAGTTTCATAATATGATAATAATAATACCTTTTTGCAAATGCATATACTAACCTTTGCATGAAAAATATGTGGCAATTGTTCACCAACCAACAATCTTGGTTCTGTCAACCAATCAAAATTCAAAACATATACATACATTTACGCACCACGTTCAATGTTACTAGAGTAAACTTACCATTTTTTTTGAAAGGGTACCATTTTATCCACATCAAAGACATAAAATCACAAAAATACTAAAAATCCCTTTTTTTTTTCTAAAAAAGACTACTATTAAACATATTCAAGTGTAGAAATAGAGTCTTCAATTTTTCCATCCTTTTTTTCTCTTCTCCATTTGTGAATCTTGAAAAATCTTTGTATCTTTCATTTTGTTTTTTCTTTTCTCAAAATTATGTATATTTTTTTGCTCCACTGACTTTAACTTGAAACTTGACATTATTCTCTTGTGTCTATTTTGTCTCTTTTGGGATTCTTCATCAAGGCGTAGAATCGTAGGGTTAAGTTGTCATTATCTTACTAGTCGCCATTGCTTGTGGTGGAAAGAGCTTTTTCAAAGAATGAATATCATCAAGAAACTCACTACCCAACATAATGGAGGTGTTTGATAACATACATTGAAAAATATATATTTTGAAATATTAACAATGAAGCTATTATAAAGAACAAAAGATAAATATTATGATATATTGATGTAATTGTATTCTGTTATTTTATTTTGAATGTTAAGTTGTAGTCGAATTAATAAAATTGACTTTATCAATATTAATACTTATCTATAGTTTTATAATTTTTAGAGTTCTTGTATTGTATTTTATTGGGCTTTTGACACAATTGCTCCACTTTTCGGAGACAATTACGGCTTTTTATGATTTTCGGTAATTTTTTGGACAAATTTATGCTCCCGCCCTTTTTATTACACAAACTTACGCTACCGCCAAAATTTTTGGACTTTTTTACGTTGTTGTTTCAAGATTGTTTCGAACATGTTTCTTCCAATAAAATTTCAGTGAAAAAATAAAATTTTGCCCCCATTAAATAATTAATTTTATACTCAAAATCTTATAAAATTAAGAAATATACACATAAAACGACACATATTAAAACCAAATAAATTAAAAATATTATAGAAACAACAAGAATAAAAAACATGATTCAATTTTTGATCCAATGTATGAAAACATAAAAAACATGGAAACAACCAAAAAACAACATAGAAATAAACCAGAAACAATATAGAAAACACCATATGAGAAAAAAAGGTTAAAAATATGTAAAACTCGTATTTAAATATCGAAAACTACGTGGAATAACAAAGAAACATCATAACGACATTAAAAATGGTATGAAAATAACCCATAAATAACAAAAAAAATATTAAAAAGACCACATGAATAAAAAGAGCTTAAAAATAGGTAAAAACTGTATTTACACATTGGACACTACATGGAAACAATAACAAAAATTATTAGAACAACATTAAAACTATTATAGAACAACATAGAAACAATGTGCAAAATAATACATGAAAAAAACAACATACAAAATAGGTAAAAGTTGTGTTGAAACATCGAAACAACAAAGAGATAACATAGAAACAACAAAGAAACAGATTTAAACAACATCGAAACAACATATGTAAAGCAATACAGGAACAAAAAAAATGAAAAACACGTAAAAATAATCAAAAAAATATGCAGGAGCGTAACAAAGAAAAAAAAAGTACAAAAGTAATAGGAGCGTATTTTGTGGAACGTTAACCGAAAAGAGGGTATTCTATGTAATGTTTCCTATTTTATTTTTATACTAGTGACAGTTGGGGCCCCCTACATCAAATTCCTAGTTTCGTCACTGATCTCAAAACCCAATAAATTTAAATACGGATGTAGAGATGATGACACATCAACAAATTTTGTACAGATTAAATGGACCAATTATCATCATAAATACCGTCAAATTCAATTGTTAGAAGGTAATATTTGGTATGTTAGGTGCGTACACTTTGTATAATATCTACAATCCAAATACTATTAGGAAATGAAACAAATTAGCTTTTATCCACACACCAAAGAAAGTAGGGTGGATTGTCATATTAATTTAAGAAAAAACATATATATAAATTATAACTTCTTTTTTTTCAAAAAAATCTTAATAAAATTCGATTTAAAAAAACAGGGAAGGTCGGGGCCCAATATGCCCCCTATCTCCACCCTTGCACATCAGGTGTATATACACCTAGTGTAGTATGAATATCACCTACTACTCGTTTTGCTTTTTTGTTCTTTATGAATTAAATCATGATATGAATTGACTCAAGTTCCGAAAGGATTTTTGGTGAATGTTACCTGGACAAATTTAAATGCCTAATAATTGTGTGCTACATGTTTTTCTAACCAAGTTAAGCTCGTCTTTTACTAGACTCAACTTAAGTATACTAATTTTCCAAATTAACATTAATTCACATTCATTTCTTTAAATGCTGTGAATTATCCTTTGTATAATTGTCGGATATTGATCTTTATAATCACTAATATAGATAGACAGATAGATAAATAAATAAAAATAAATAAATAGATAAATATAGATAGACAGATAATTAATGGTGTGGAATGTTTGAAACAATGTGGGGGCCGGGTAGGGTGAGGGATGACTAATTGTCTTCTTGATTCTTTGGTTCAAACCCAAAAAGAAAAGAAAATTTCTTAATTATGGGTATACATACAAGATAAGGTACATTATATATATTTGGGTGAGTATGTCAAACAAAATACACTCACCTATGACAATGAAACCATTTGCCTGCCCTTTTTGCTGGTTGACCATTGAAAACACATACATACATATATATATATATATATATACACATAAAAAAGCTAAAACTATTGGATTGATAAGATTAGAAAAAAACAAAATAAAATGCGAGGTGGAAAATAGTCAAAAAGGCAGCCTGGTCCAAGTCCAAGTGTCCAACTCATCTATTTCACCTCAAAAATATTTATGGTTTAAATAATTTTTATAGCTGATAAAATTTTCTATCGAAAATAGTGTTTAAATCTCATATTCATTTAGAGATAATCAACACGTATATAAAATTACCTTATAAAAACTATAATTTAGTCTTGATTTATGCTTAAAAACTAATATGATAACTTTTAAAAACGTGACAATTATCTCGTATTTTGGAATAGAAGATGAAAACACTTTGTTTACGATAGAAGATCTCATCCGTCCCAATATTGCAAGTCCAATTAATAGTAGAAATTTTTGAAGCTTAATTATATATAACTAGAAGATTTACAGAAAGAGTCATTATATATTTGATTTGATGAGCCTTAACATGTGAATTCATATTAAGGATGTTCTAAGGCACTTTTACTTGGACTCCATAAGTTTTTTAAATTAGTATAAATTTCATATTTATAATATTATTAGTTTTTAAATTTTGTCTTTTAAAAATAAAAATCTCTCCCCTTTTTTTATTATTCTTTAAAAAAATTCTCTGAAATTTCTGGCGTGCGTGTACAAATGCTTTGGATGTTTTGAACACAAGAGATCTAAATTACAAAATTATCCACACAGATTTCATTCATTATCACCATTTCTTTTTTGGTGTCGTGGTACATGAAAGATCACGTGTTAATGTTTGTCTTGAAAGTATTGGATAATGGTGCTAAGAAATTTAAATATATATTGATGTACGCAGCTTTTGACTTTCTTGTAGCTGCTTCATATCAAACGAGAGGAAATTTTATGACCCAATTCACTATTATTCTCTGTTATAAAAATCTCCGCCTGCCCGACATTAATCGCCTGCAAGCTAGATCTTTCTTGTCCGCCTATGAACTTTTTTCCGATTAGGCCGTCTAATTTCGCTCGTCCCTGCGCTTAACCCCCGCCTAGCTCGCTTTCTGCCGCTAGCCCTCATTCTCGTCGCTTTCTGGCTAGCGAAAGCGCCGCTTTTTAAACATTGCTATTATTATATAAGAGCCACTAAATCTGCTTATAATTAATATTAGAAAATAAAATATTGATTTGAATATGTATAGTCTAATGATTCACAACCTTAAATTATTGAAGTAGACGGCATCTTATAATACCCCAGTTGGTCTTAAATCTTAATTTTCTCTATGTTCTCAAGCTACTCTTTTTCTTTTTTTTTTTTTTTCTTTTTAATTTTTTCTTTCATTTGTTATGTGTTTATCTTAATATGAAATATTGTTATTAATTTTATATTTCAATTAATCTAATTGAAAATAATACTAAAATTAATTCATATATATGTGATATTTGTTTTTAAAATAATATGATGTGTAATTTTGTTATTATGGGAAAGGGCCTCGTTTCCGAGATCCAATCGTCTTTCCCAACTCGACCTCTTGCTAGCACAATGAATAGATGCCCGAAAGGAATTCAGATTAAGACTACGACGATCAGTTAGTAAAATTATGAGAAACAATGTATATGGATATGAAAGAGTAAAGATATGAAAAAGATGCTTCAAAACTTACATTCTTCCTCCTTTTATAGTTTTTCTGGTCCTTAAGCTTGGCACGTGTCAACCCCTGAGACCTAAGAGAGACAAATACTATCTTAATATATTTTTCCTTTTTGGTCTCAGTTTCGATATATCCAGACCTAGTAAAGGAGATCTTCCTTCCATACTTTAACCCTAAATATAGTCGGATCATTATGAATTGTTATTTTAATTTTGTATTAATTTCATTAAAATTTACATAGTATTTTGAATTTGATTAATTTTCAAAATAAAAAAATCAATAATATTATATTAAATAAAATTATATATGTAATATATTTATCAATTTTAAGGTAATAAAATCAATATTAAAATGAATAAAATACGGAATCTTATAAAATATTCTTTTTGTGTGCAAAAAGTAATGTAAATTGCTGGAGAAAAATGATATTATGCACCAAAATAGTGCATATTATATCTTGAAAGTGGTGCGGACTCTTTGGAGAGGCGGGTAGGACTGTGAAATACGAGGGCCCTAAGCGGGATAAAAAAATGGGCCCTTATATCGGCCAATTTTATTTTTTTGTCTTAAAATATTGCTATAAATCAAGGGCAAAAAAATCAATTGTAATATTAATCCCCTAAAAAACTTTGACAACAAAAAAAAAATTCAGTCACACAAATTACTATGTGACCCCCAAGTTTATCTGATACTCATAAACCATAAATAAATAAATAAATAAAATTATTGCTCAGTCATAAATCACGTTGCTAACTAAATCAATTCAATAAAAGGGCAAAATTAAGCAAAAGCTAAAAAATAAGCAAAATGAAAAATATTAACATAATGAAAAAAATAAAAATATTGACTCAAAATTTTGTAAAAGATTTTTTCAAAAAATTGTCATTATTTATAAGAATTTTAGGAAATTATTGAGAATGATTTAATGTTCATTATCAAATAAAATTGTCAAGATGAGTTAGAGTTTATATGTACCTCACATTCGAGTGAATTATTTCTCTTTTTCACAAATTTAGGCTTCATGTTGAATTACGTCTTTTTTTTTTTTTTTTGGTGTTGCGTGTGTGAAGAGTATACTTAACCACTTAAAAAATTTGGGGCCCCAAAACCTTAAGATTTGATTGTGTATTAAATTTAAGGGGGTGATTATAATATTTTCATAAACGTAGGGGAGATTTTGAAATATTTTTGGCATGTGAATGAGGAAAAAAATGATTTTTTTTTAATTTCCAAAAATCTCTTGTTTTTTTTTTAATTAGCCCAAACCTTAGGGGCTTTTTTGTAATTACTCCTTAAACATAAAAATGGGCCCCTAAAATTTTGGGGCCCCTAACATAAGCTTGTTGTGCCTATCCTCAAGACGGACTGTGGAGAGGAGATGTCTAAGTAACGTATCTATCAATTAGAAATATACCTCAATATTAAAATATTACTCAAGTTTTCAATCCATGTTTTTAAAATATATTTTTTTATGTTTTCGTCAGACAAATTAGGATTTCAAATAAAGTTAATGTGGAAAACTTTTTCCTCAATTGAGAGTATTTTTACTTCTCTTTCTCCCGTGCTAAAATATGCTTTCTTGATTTGACTTGCTTGACATGATTTATTTTTAATATCAATATATGAACTACTGCTACATGACAAACTATGGAAGTACATATACAGATACATCGTTTTTTTTATATAATATGTATATTTTTTGAGATATATATTAGCTGTCCATTTACTTTGATTTGAATTTTGAAGTATAAAAGGACTAACCCCCAAAAGAAAAATTCTTTTTTTTTCCTCACCAAAATGTACTCATTCAAGTACGAATTATAAATTAATCAACATGGTGTTTGGTTGAATTCTAAACTGAATAAAACATGTAAATGTTTGAGAATTCAAAAGACATATATAGCAAAATATTAAATAAAATTATAATATGAGAAAATAACATTTACTTCAAAATAAGTTAATAAAATTTATAAAGTTTTCGGAAAATTAAAGCAAAGTCATCCCATTTTATTTTTAAGATCGTAATATTAGAACTATTTTGATTTTGATAATATTGACTATAAATTTATTATTGTTAATATTCTTTAAGATGTATAATATTATTATATCCATTTTTTTCAGCAAAAGTATTTCACACCACAAAAAATCTCCTACACATACAAATGTTCAACCCATGTTCAAATTAAGTTGAAATCCAATCTCCCATAGTCCATACACTAAACCATAAATATTAAAAAACTATAGTCATAGTTAAAGCTGGCACTGGATTTGGCAGCTTCGCACTATTACTTTGAAAATTAGACCATCAAACGATTCAAACGAGACGTCATAAAAAAGGCAACTTTTGATGTATATCATGGGCTTATTTGTAATTTTAGTCCAATATAACTTGATGTGACAATTTCAGTCTTAACGTACGATTTTAACCCTTAGTGAAATAGCAATTCCACATACGTAATTTTTTTGAATTTTGGCAAAAAGATAAAGATAGTGTAGAACAAATGAAACATTGAACACTTAATTGAGACCAAAACATGCAAAATCGAACTTGTATGATTAAAATTGCACAAATTAAAATTTAAAGTAACAAAATTGCTAGCTAAAATATTTGCAAGCCCAAAATTGCTAGCCCTATAATTGTGGCCCGCAGGACTAATTTTATAAATATATAAGCCTATATCGGGCCATTAATGAACACGATAAGAAAATATCGATTTATCGACGAAAATAATTTTGTCATTAAATTTTCTGATTATCTAAAGATAAAAAATATTACTTTTTCTCAAATTGTACCGATAAATTGATGATAGATCACCGATAGTTTTAAATTTACCGACAAAACTACTATAGCTAGTATTTTACCAATAGTTTTATGTTATGTAGGTGAATATTTACTTACAAAGATTTTAAATACACTTTGTAATTATCTTAATATTTTCATATAAACTAAATTAGTTTCTCATGCAGTGGAACCAATAAAAATTTTCCACCAAAAATTAAAAGTACAATCTGGATGAAAATTTGGATAGTTTGAGTGGCACTAGAAAATATTTTTGTTTTGTTGTTGTTGATGATGATGTAATAATTAATAGAGGAAGTGGTGTCCACGCGATGGAGAAGTGTGTGTGTGATTGTTGTTTGTTGGTCACAATATCCAAAAATTGGGGCCTTTAGAAAGGAAGGGTGTGGCCTGTGGGACTATATAAATTGGAGGCCCAACTTGCCTTCAATTCTTCAGTATAGAAACATCTCCACGCCTCTAATTTCTCTCTCTCGCTCAAATATAACTGGTGTGAAGGGGAATTAAGAAGTGTCTTGGATAGTACTTATTATTACTTAGTTTTATTTAATTTCTCACTTGAAATATATACATATACACTATTGGGGTGTGTGTGTGTGTGTGAAGAAGTGCAAGAAATAATGGAGGGATCAAAGATGATTAGTGAAGAGAGTAGTGTTGATTGGAGAGGAAGGCCTTCTAACCCTCTTAAGCATGGTGGAATGAGAGCTGCTGCCTTTGTTCTAGGTCTCTTTTTTCTCTCTCACTCACTCACACACACACACATTTGTGTGTGTACTTTGTGTGTGTGTTTATCATTCTTGTTTTTAGTGTGAGTGTGAGTGTGTGTGTTTATGTTTCGTTGTGACTAGATTTTCTGTTCCATTTTTTCTGTTCCAGTTTCAGTTTCATTTAATTGGACGAATAACATGTATGATTCAGATAATTATGCGTTAATTACTAATTTTTCGGATGTATGTATATGATTTGAGTCTTTGCATAACATACTAATTTGCATCACTATTAAATTTCCTTTTCTTGAAAAACTAGTTCAAGGGCTTGCTGGATTAATATATACAAATGGAAATTTAAGAAAAAAAAATTAAATTAGTATTTGACCATTAATTTAAGTTGCATGTGATGGGGTTTATAAATTTAATTTTGTTGGAATTAATTAATTAATATAATAAATGTGCAGGTGTACAAGGATTTGAGATAATGGCAATAGCAGCAGTTGGGAACAATCTGATAACATATGTGATAAATGAGATGCATTTTTCATTGTCAAAATCAGCAAACACAGTCACAAACTTTATTGGAACAGTTTTCATACTTGCACTGCTTGGTGGCTATCTCTCTGACTCTTATCTTGGTTGCTTCTGGACCATGCTCATTTTTGCCTTTGTTGAACTTTCGGTAATATTCATTTCTCCGATCCCCTTCATTTTCTCTTTCTATTTTACCTATGTATAATTTCCAAAAAAAAAAAAAACTTTACCAAAAAGTAATTGTGTTTCAAGTTTTCATCACAAAATGCAACATCATTATGGTAGTGTTTGCACACACTAAAAAACAAGTGATTTAATTTTTAATATTTCAAATGTCAATTTTTGTTTCTGATTCAATATATATATATATATATATATAATTTAATCACACTCTATAAGTTGTGTGAGGATTGAGGATTATGTGTTTTAGATTTCTGATTTTGCGTGTGGTCAAACGCTCTTTTTAACGTATTCAACTTTAAGCTTAATTTGCATATTCTACCATTTTTTTAATTCTCCGCCCTTTTTCACTTTTACTACAATAGAACACTTACTCTAAAAGCATAATTTTTTTGCAAACAACCCATGTATCTAATCTATACAATCACATGCATGTAGTCATGTAGATATTTTACATGTCAATTTTTCATGCATGTTTCTTGTTTCTATCTTTTTTTAAAGCACTAGTAAATCTTTTATTAATTATTTTTTGGTGATCTTATTTCTATAGGGCTTCATTTTACTATCAGTCCAAGCCCATCTCCCACAACTAAAACCCCCACCATGCAACATGTTAACTGACCATTGTGAGGAGGCCAAAGGTTTCAAGGCCTTAATATTTTTTGTGGCACTTTATTTGGTTGCATTGGGGAGTGGATGTGTTAAGCCCAATATGATAGCTCATGGGGCTGACCAATTCAACCAGGATGACCCAAAACAATCCAAGAAACTCTCAAGATATTTCAATGCTGCATATTTTGCCTTCTCCATGGGTGAACTTATTGCCTTGACTGTCCTAGTTTATGTCCAAACACATTCGGGTATGGATGTCGGGTTCGGAGTGTCGGCGGCCGCCATGGCCATGGGGCTTATAAGCTTGATTGGTGGTACATTTCTGTACAGGAATAAGCCTCCTCAAGGCAGCATTTTGACCCCTATTGTACAAGTAAGTTAATATCTTGAGTTTTTGGGTTGATTACAATTACAAAAAGTATTAATTCATGAGACTTGGGTTAACTTTTTTAAAAAAAACAATAAAAGTTCCAAAATTACCAAAATACCCTTGAAGTTTGCTCCATCTAATATTTTAAGGATAAAAAAACCGGCTTTAGGTTTGGGCTGATTAAAAAAAAAAAAAAAAAACATAGATGTTTGAAAATTAGAAAAATCATCATCAAGTTTGATTATGTGATTATGCCTTAAATTCAATGGGGTACCTGAGGTTTGGGCTAATTATACAAAAGAAAAAAAATAGATGTTTGAAAATTACAAAAATTTTCATAAGATTTGATCATGTGATTATATCTTAAATTTAATGGGGTGACTGTAATATTTTAATTAATATAAGGGGTTTGAGATGTTTTTTCCCTGTTGGGAACTATATGTGTCACTCACATAATTCGAATTCAGTGAAATATTACCAAAATTGAGATTTTCATATAATTACAATATTATTTTCGAATTTCAGTATTTTGCAAGACCAAAATCGAGGGTTTGCTATAATTATAGTATTTTTTTGCAAACGACAAAATCTTGACACTGTTAATCTGCTATTTAAAAATTCATCCACAGTAACTTATGTGAAATTTTTTGTCAACATGTTTGGGTTTGTCTGGGGTAGGGTTAACCCATTATTTTATGCATATTACATCATATTTTAAATGGGAAATATTATGAGTCTTTTAATTTATTATATATAGTGTGATTAACTGTTTGATGATCTGCTGATTATGAATGCACTCTTGTTTGTTTATGCTGAATAAGTTTTAAAAAAATATTAATCATTTGATTGTTGAATAAAATAAGTTCATGCTGATTCATGTTCTTTGAAAAAGTCATACCATTAATTAATGTGCCAATTAATTATAATACAACATTAAAAATATGTGTCGGAAGATTTGGCATCTTGCTCATCAATTCATCATCTGTTTTAAACTTTTCTAACAAAATAAAAATAAAACAAAAACAAAAAAAAAAAAAAAAACAACTTTCTTATTTTTGAATATAATATTTCTTTTTCTGTCAGGTGTTTGTGGCTGCAGCTTTAAAGAGAAAGCAAATATGTCCATCTGATCCTCGGATGCTTAATGGATACCATTCCAATACTGACAACTCCATTTCTGACACTTCTGCTAATCTTCAACTCACTCACAGATTTAGGTAATTTTGTTCACTTTTCCTGATAATTATTGCTTTTGGAATTTTCTCTAACCCCTAATGTTTAGTCTAATTATAAAAATCTCCCGTTACCCTTTAAAATTACAAATACCTCTTATGATATTATAAACTCACTTTGAGATTTATATTCGCTTAACAAATAACCTTCTAGAGGTACAATTTGTAAAATAAAAACAAATGTGTACTTGGTATTTATAATTTCGAAGATATATAGTTGCGTTTTTTCCAATTAGATTGCAACTTAAAGGTATTATTATTCACAAGACTTAATTGCAATTTTAGTCATGTAACTATTTGGGTTGGCAATCTTAGTCTTGTAATTTTTGATACGACGTTTTGGTCATTAAAGAATTTTCTTTAGTCAAAATAGCAATTCCAATCCTATAACTTTTAACGGTCATAAATATTTTTGGTATTTCAACTAACGGACAAAGGTGTTGTGAGAATAAACTAAATAAATAAAAAACACTCAATTGGTATCAAAATCATACAAAATCAAAACTAGTAGACTAAAATTGGACTAATTGGAACATACGAGAGATTAAATCGCATTGAGTCAAAATTTTGCGGGATCAAAATTGCTACATAAAGTATTTAGTCAAAATAACAATTTCAGCCTTGTAACTTCATGACTATTTTAGGTGTTTTGACTAACGGACAAGGCTGTTTTTGGTACCAAAATCGCACAAAATCAAAAAACAGAGACTAGCTCACTAAAATTGTACAAATTAAAACTTATGAGATTAAAATTGCAGAATCAAATTGTTACATGACCAGAATCGCTAGCCCACTATAGTTAAGGACCAATTTTGCAATCAAGTCTATTCATAATTATCAATTTTCTCTATGCACAATTAACTAACACCAAGTTAAAATTTTCCAGATTCTTGAACAAGGCCTGCATCAAAACACCACCTCAAAATGGAAACACCAAAACAGAATCCCCATGGAAGCTCTGCTCTATCCACCAAGTTGAGCAAGTCAAAATACTAATCTCAATTGTGCCCATATTTGCCTGCACAATCATCTTCAACACAATCTTAGCCCAACTCCAAACATTCTCAGTCCAACAAGGCAGCTCAATGAACACACACCTCACTAATTCCTTCCAAATCCCACCAGCCTCCCTCCAAGCCATCCCTTACATCATGCTGGCCCTCATCGTCCCGCTTATACGACACGTTTTTCGTCCCGTTCGCGCGGCGGATCACGGGCCACGATTGAGCTCGCCCTCTGCACCGCATAGGGGCGGGCCTGTTTCTCGCGACTTTCTCCATGGCTGCGCCGCCCATGGAGAAAAAGCGACGGACTCGCGCCGTCGAATCGGGCGAGACGCTCTCGATTTTCTGGATCGCGCCGCAGTTTTTGATTTTCGGGTGTCGGAGATGTTCACCGCGGTCGGGCTGATCGAATTTTTTTACAAGCAGTCTTTGAAGGGGATGCAGTCCTTTTTGACGTCGGTTACTTATTGCTCGTACTCGTTTGGGTTCTTTTTGAGCTCGGTTCTTGTGACCGTTGTTAATAAAGTGACGTCAAATGGTAATTCTTCGTCTGGGTGGCTAAGTGATAATGATCTGAATAAGGATAGATTGGATCTGTTTTATTGGGTCTTGGCGGTTTTGAGCTTCCTCAATTTTATCAACTATGTGTTTTGGGCGAGATGGTATACGCGTGTCCGGTCGGATTCGTCAGCGCTGGCACGGCACGAATCTAACACGATGAAAGTTGGAGGGGATGATCATAATGTGTATCCCTTGAATGATAATGTGTGATTTTAGTGTGATTTTTATTTTCTGATTGACATGTCTTTAAACTTGTACTAAGAGTAGAGAAATTTAATCCAAAAAAAAGGAAGAAGAAGAAGGCAATGCCATAGGGATAAAATGGCGTTTGCATAAATGTATAGAATATGGAATATATCAATAATATGTAGCTTCTTTTTGTGGCAGATTATTAAATCTTGATGGATGTTCTCTTATCCCCTATCTTTTGAAACACCTTAACTATTAAATTTAATGATGAGTTCAAACAGAGTCAGTTCTAGGGTTCGAGGTGTCTGGATCCGGAAAAAAGAGGCTCTTATGTTTACATTAAAAAAATTAAAAATAACAAAATCAATGTTACAACTGTAATTTCATTGATTTAATTTGGGAAAATGGCGACAAGATATGAATGAGGTATGTATGTGTTTTGCAAAAAATAAAAACTGGAAG
The DNA here is from genome assembly GCA_016081115.2 of Rehmannia glutinosa. NCBI lineage: Eukaryota > Viridiplantae > Streptophyta > Magnoliopsida > Lamiales > Orobanchaceae > Rehmannia > Rehmannia glutinosa. The sequence goes on from CM071926.1 coordinate 2,904,019, forward strand.
AAAAAATAATATACAAAAGGAAGTAAAGTTTCCTAATTTTTGCATCCGTATGGAATTAAACTCTAGAACTCAAAATTCAAGCAAAATATATGTGTCACTTCACCAATTCATAATCCCGTTATTTATGTTAACATATACATGTATATAACAACCATAATATTTACCGGTGGGAGCCCCTGTGCAGCGAAACCATTTTGACCGCCCTTGAGTTCAAATGTTCAACAAGACATGTTGTATTATACAATTCAAATGAATGACATGTGTCCAACGAAATAAGATATTACCAAAGATAAATTTATTTTCAAGACATGTGCGTTAATTCATCCAATACAAATATAAAAATGGACAGTATTAGTGGAACCCAATAGAGGTGTTTTCTTTTTTCTTTTCAAGGGTGGGCTCTCAACTCCCAAGAAACTTTGGCAAGATGAAAGGATAATTGTAGGAACATATGGTCCACATGTAAAGATCCATTGCATTTTACCTTAGTACTGCATTATCAGGGTCAATGATCCCTTGGCCACAGAACATGTGCAAGCAGTGCAAAACTAGGCTAGCTATATAGATATAGTGCATTTACTTTAATTGTTAGCATATATAGTACTGTGATTTGATGCATCTTCACACAACATAATGGAACTACCTGTACAAAAAGGCAACAACCAACAGGAGAAGCAATACCTCTCACTGTGTGTATGTGTGTGAGAGAGAACAAGAGCTGGAGGAATAACACGAAAGGTACTGATGAAAGTTGATATGATACAATAATAGTAAAATAATTATTTGATATAATTGGTAGTTACAAATATGCGAATGTGTGAATAAAAAAATTTGTAGTAAAATGTGTAATAATAATTTTTTTCGAAATAGTGAGTAAATATAATTGGTGTAAGAGAAAGTGAGTCGGTGAATACTGTATTTTGGTTACAAAAAATTCGCTAAGTGGAATGAAAACACTTAAATTCATAGACAAGCTCCCTACCTTATCCACTAGAAAAATCCCAAGACTCTAGCTAAATATGAAGGATGATGTCCTAATTTTGTTGATGTTTTATGAATGATGATTTCACTTTTTACCACAAGGGAACATGTCTCAAACATGTTGGAATTAAGCCCCTATCATCTTCGAAGGACATTTTTGCAATTCCTATCCTAATAAAACCACTGCCTCAATTGTCCTCATTGTGTTGCCTAAAAGATGAGCATCATTGGGTCCCTCCATGCAAATTAAGTTACCTTTTTTTTCCTGCTTTCAGAAGCTCTTCATCCTTCAATTGTGGGGATAATTGTAGCTTACCCTACTAGCTAGCTTATATAGTATATATATATATATACATCATTCAATCTAGATTATATAGATTTTTCCAATTGGAAGCCTCTACTTTAAGGGTCACATCTAGAAAAACCAACACTAATAAATTCTAGAGTAACCAAGGGCGTAGCTAGGGGGTGTCAACCCGTGCCTTGCTCCCTTTTTCTTAAAGAAAAATTATACTAGTAAGAGTTTTTACAGAAAAAAATAAATAGTTGGAGTTAATATAATATTTCTTTGGGTTTTCTATCTGGTCCATCCACTTTCGTGTATCTACCACCCCAATATTGTATTCTGGCTCCGCCATTATTCAGAATAACAGTCTCGGAATGCATTAGTTCATTAGAAAAGGGCTAGCTATTGATTATTTTTATTTTTTCGGTTTTCATGGATCATCATTGCAGCTGAATTCAGAAGACATCTCCAGAAATAATTACATAAACCTCCATAAGGTTTGATGTATGTGCATTCTTATGTTTTCAGAATTATATCCACTCCTAACATCGATGACAGCAAGAAAACCCTGATAACTTATATTAAAGGTAGACAATGTGTGGTTAATGTTCTAAATATTACTAATTTTAATTTAAAAAATCTCGAATGGATTTTTCAATATTATATGTTATGTATTTTCGTAAATATAAAAATATGTTATTCCTTTTGTAGGTGTTATTTTGCTCCAAATAATACCCCTTTAATTTATTTAAATAATTAAAAATAATATATCAAATGTGTTATTTCTGTCTATTTTTCTTCTTCCTTATTTTCTTTTTCTGTTTTTCCTTCCACCAAACATCCGACCACCCACCAGGCCACTACCCACACCAAGATCATTGTTGTAAAAATCGGTCGCTGATGTCGCCTAGTCACCCCAAGGCCGAGATGATTTTGTCCAAATAGCCTTTGTTGTAAAAATCTCCGCCTAGGCGCTAGGCCCCCCTTATCTGCCTACGATTTTTTGTCCAATTAGACCCGCCTAATCCCGCCCAAGTCCCGCCTAACCCCGCCTAGGCGGATCTGCCGTCTAGCGAGCGCTTAGCGCTTTTTACAACATTGCAAATAGCTACAAAAAATCATCTCAGCCTAATATTGGGCCTAGCGCCCGCCTAGGCAGCTAGGTGGCCAAACATTAAATTAAACAATAGGTGTTCTAGGTGCTGGGTTGCCACCGACTAACGCCTAGTGAATTCTACAACCTTGTCCAAGACTCAAGAGCCAACCCCCTGAACCCCAATGCGATAGTTATACATGTGTATATATGTATCACCATATATATATATATTCACACAAATAGATACAAAATAAAAATTGACATTTTGAAAACCAAAAACAAGAAATAGAACAGAACATGGGCCATTGATTTTGATTTAAAGTGAAATCTGGAAAATTGACAAGATCTATGGTTCATTGTATTACAACTATTGGAATTTCTTTTAGGATACAATCAGTAAAATAAGATTACTATGCACGGTTATGCATTAACAATTTAACATGGAGGGATTTTTGTGAAAATATAAAGCCATTTAAGCAATTAACCCAATGTATACAACTAGCCCCTTTCACCCCACTCCCAAGTCCCAAACGATTAGGAAAATTGCATCTGTCGCAAATAGCACATACCCTTATTCAGTCATTTATAAACAGTACATAAATCGGAATGTAACACTTCTAAAATTACATATTAAAAAAATACATGGTTTTGATTCTGTAATTCCTACAAGTTCTAATTTAAGCACATTAAATATGTTTGTTTAACTTAAAGAGAACAAGTGCCATCTTTTTTTTTTTTTTAATTAAGATGGTTATTATAGTAAGAATTGAAACTAATCTAATGTTATAAATACAAACCTCAAAAGGAGGTGTTTGTAATGCTTTTTAGGGTATTTGTGATGTCAGATAACTCGAGTTTTTGTAATTAGGCTGAACCACAGGGAAAGATTTTGTAATTATCCCAAAAAGTTTAGCAGTACATGCATTAAAATGCATCCATCCATAGGACCAATGACCTTAAACAACAACATTAATCGAAGAATTCAATTGAAAATCGCATCGTCTCCAATTTACATAGCGCCAGACCACGGAATTAACATAAGAGCAACACCAACATACAATGAAAGTTATAACTCACGGGACAAGTCCAGGACAGAACCTCGAGCAAACAAAAAACCTAGGACGAAATGATCATATATATAATATGGTGGTCGACACCCAGTTTTCCCAATGGGATTGACTTGACTTACTGTATTCACTAGTCGGCAAGGAATGTTCAGTATATTACTCCCCTTTCTATGGATCCAAAGAACCTTTTCATCCGTATCGAAGATTTTTGGTCCCAAACAAATCAAAAACATGTTCTACGAAGTTCCACAACATCAACTATTGAAGCACGGGGTGAAACAACTATCATTCATTCCGGATAGAAGAGTACTTCTCAGATAGTGTCTGTGATTTGGCGATTTCGTTCATAAGATTCTTAAACTTATGGCTACAGTCTCCTCCACTGCGAGAGAGAAAACAAAAGGATTAATGATTACATCAGAAATTTACAAATTTCCAATTTCCAAAAGTTTTACCTTCAAATTAGCTTAAAACAATAAATACAGACAACAAAATGAATCTGCCAGTCGAAAGATAATGTATATAAGATTCTTAAACTTATGGCTACAGTCTCCTCCACTGCGAGAGAGAAAACAAAAGGATTAATGATTACATCAGAAATTTACAAATTTCCAATTTCCAAAAGTTTTACCTTCAAATTAGCTTAAAACAATAAATACAGACAACAAAATGAATCTGCCAGTCGAAAGATAATGTATATATCAGTAAGGCTTTGAAAATAACAATGTTGCCTTTAGCACAAGATAATGATGAATGCAAATACTACGCGGTGCTGCTATAGGAAGGCCATAATGAACATCTGGCCACTACAGTTGGGATTTGTAGTAGATTATTAATGAGAAAAAAAAAAAAAAGAAAGAAAGAACACACACAAAAGGAAAAAAACTCAACCAATTTGTCCAAAAATACCCAGAATTTTGTCCTATGGATTTGTTATCATCATTTTCATTATTACATTGTAACAAGATATATTGATTTGAAACCTAAGCATACCTTATGCGATTCAAGGAAGCAATAGCCCGGAGGGCACTGCGGATCATGTCTTCATTACGGTCAACTTCTTGCTTAACGGCATCCTGCTTGGGCCTAAAATTGATAGTTTTCTGGAGAGGATCCACCAAGGAATCCAATACTGGAAGTGCAATAATTTGATGAAAATTGGATTTAATATCTACTTAAACTATTAAATTTTGTTGAAAATATTAGAACTATCTGCAACCACAAAATAATTAAAGAAAATACCTGCCAACACAGCAGATGGGCACTTATCAGCTAATTTTGAAAGGATAAGATGGCAAGGCATTTTGACATCATAATGATCTGAAAATGAAGAAGCGTAATAAGTGAATTGCTAGCAATAAAAAGAAGGTTTTTGAATTTAATCCATCACAATTTGTTACATAATTATCAAAGAGGGGAAGATGGACTGAGGCCTCTCAGATTGACTCACCATCCAAACCAGATAGAAGATATGGAACAATAAAAGAGGAAGGATTCACTTGATCAAGACAACTGTCCAACAAAGTGTCTACGCATTCAAAAGCAGCTTTCCTCAACTCAAGCCCATCATCTACTGTGTGCTTGAAAGGACCTAAATCCACAGTCCTGATCAATTCTTTCTGCAAAAGAGACAATTGACCAATAAATTTACGCTAACAAAAGAGACTTCCTAGAGGAAACAAAAGCAACATACAGATAAAATCAAGACTAAGTTGTCTATTATAGGTACAAAGAAGTAATAATACAAAACTGGTGGATACTTTTTCCCATAGTATGGTAAACAAGAGGATGTCTCAGAAAAAACAATCTTATGATAACTGGCTAACAAGGGGATAAATATATATTTAGAAAAAAGAATATAGAGGCAAAAAAGAACTAGGGGGAAAAAAGAAGAGGAGAAGAAAAAAGAGAACAGATCCAACAAGGGAAGAAAAATAATAGAATTTTTAATGAGAATGAAGAGTCAAGTTTAGAGTGTTTGGATAAAATTAAGTTTAGAGTAGCGTCATGGGTCAAAGGGCGGGCATAAAGAGTTTAAACATTTGTGTGTTTCTGATTTGATAAGGGATTGGGGACTAGCTTTATGAAGCATTAGCTTACTTCGTATTTTTGTGGATATCTTTTCCACCATTTGTAACCTTTTTTACATTAATAATTTTTTTGTTTCTCATCAAAAAAATCCAACAAGGGAAGAGAGTTTATATTGTTAAATAGAAAAAAGGGCCTGAGGAAACAAGGAAGCTTCACAGCGTCGTTAACTAAGAACTTGCTTTGTTCTTCCAAATTACCAGTCTATAGTTGAATACAAATCTCTACTCAAACGAAGCTGGTAAAGATGACGATAAAGACAATAACATTAGCATAATCCAGCGGACATTTCAGAGTTCTTTACTATTTCTACTGTTAACATGCTATAGATACAAGACAATTCATTCATAATCCACATAATGGGTGGTATCTTAGTGCCAATTCATTATTTGACGAATGCCTACACCAGGTTGGAGTCAAAAACTTTAATATGGACCTCTCTCATGATTTATAAATATTTGTTACATGAGGGAATTCCATCCATTGTCGATAATTTTCTCACTTTTAACCCTCCTGAATGCCTAACCCAAAGACTCAACATAGATTTTAAGCAATACCAAATGGAGACCATTCCTTATTGAAAGCTAGCTAAATACAGGTCAAACTGACAGCATTGCTAGCATCTTAGAAAATGAAAATAATCGTGTTCGAATTATGCCACTTGTAGGTAACTTTCATGCTAAAGCATGAATTTTCTCAGGTCCAATCTTAGTGCATCTTATAGTTTTTTGAAGGATATATAACAAAAAGATATGCATGATAATACTTGAAGATAGTTACCTTAATTTTTTGAAGGGCGTAGAGAAACAGATATTTATGTTAAATTGCTAATATTAGAAGATATTTACCTTTATTACTGTTTGATCATAGAGAAGCGGCAGTAGTTCTGAAAGCAGGCCCTTTATCAGGTTTGGCTTATTATGATTTATAAATATTTGTTACACGAGGGAATTCCATCCATTGTCGATAATTTTCTCACTTTTAACCCTCCTGAATGCCTAACCCAAAGACTCAACATAGATTTTAAGCAATACCAAATGGAGACCATTCCTTATTGAAAGCTAGCTAAATACAGGTCAAACTGACAGCATTGCTAGCATCTTAGAAAATGAAAATAATCGTGTTCGAATTATGCCACTTGTAGGTAACTTTCATGCTAAAGCATGAATTTTCTCAGGTCCAATCTTAGTGCATCTTATAGTTTTTTGAAGGATATATAACAAAAAGATATGCATGATAATACTTGAAGATAGTTACCTTAATTTTTTGAAGGGCGTATGAGAAACAGATATTTATGTTAAATTGCTAATATTAGAAGATATTTACCTTTATTACTGTTTGATCATAGAGAAGCGGCAGTAGTTCTGAAAGCAGGCCCTTTATCAGGTTTGGCTTATTATGATTTATAAATATTTGTTACATGAGGGAATTCCATCCATTGTCGATAATTTTCTCACTTTTAACCCTCCTGAATGCCTAACCCAAAGACTCAACATAGATTTTAAGCAATACCAAATGGAGACCATTCCTTATTGAAAGCTAGCTAAATACAGGTCAAACTGACAGCATTGCTAGCATCTTAGAAAATGAAAATAATCGTGTTCGAATTATGCCACTTGTAGGTAACTTTCATGCTAAAGCATGAATTTTCTCAGGTCCAATCTTAGTGCATCTTATAGTTTTTTGAAGGATATATAACAAAAAGATATGCATGATAATACTTGAAGATAGTTACCTTAATTTTTTGAAGGGCGTATGAGAAACAGATATTTATGTTAAATTGCTAATATTAGAAGATATTTACCTTTATTACTGTTTGATCATAGAGAAGCGGCAGTAGTTCTGAAAGCAGGCCCTTTATCAGGTTTGGCTTATTATGAGCTGCAGTATTCAAGGCCAATACGGCTGCACGCCTCACATGCTGCACACATACCAATAAACCGTGAAATATATTGTAGTTAAAGTCAATGAAATCCAATGAGATGGATGACACATTTTATTCTTCTAATGTGAAAATGTTGGCTAAACATATTGACTAAAATTTCACGAGTATCTGATTATTACCCGGTCATGATCCTTGATAAGCATCAAGAAAGATGAAATCTCAGGGTACAAAATCTCGTCTATTTTCTCCTGCCGCTCAACTATAGAATACTTCACTGCAATTACAACTGTTGCTCGGGTGAATGCAGCCGGATTGGATGTCCTCTCCTATAATTATAAGTGAAGCATATTATTTTGTCCATGAGAATAATCGTATAAAATGTATATATAAGAATGACAAACACACTTTCTAAGAAGATACCTTAAGAGCAGGAACAAGCTTTCCAGGTTCAATAAGGGCAATTTTTCCCAGACACTCGGCTACCACATTACGAACCCCTCCTCCTCACTTTCACAGTGGTTAAAGAGCAAATTAGTGATTTTCTCAACGCTAGAATCATCGAATTCTGCTTTATCCACAGATTGTCTCACAATGACCTGTAAGCAGGTGAGTGTTCAGCAAGGTTGAGTTTTCAATGCTGATTAAATAAATTTCTCTAAATAAGTAAAGGTACAAGGAATACACCTCCTTCAGAGAATGTAGCAACAGATATTGCTTCTTCTGCTGATTATCAATTTTGTCCAGGATAAATGGTAAATACTTGGGTAGATTACCAACAGCAATATTTCCTAAGGCATAAGACGCAGCAGATTTTATTTCTTCAAAAGGTGACTGGAAGGACTCGATAACAATATTCTCTATATGGTCATGAGAACTTAGATCTTTTCTCCTTCCTATCTCCCCAAGCACAGCAAGGAGAGATGTTGCTTGGCCTACGAGAAAGAACAGTTAATAATATAAGAACACTAGAGGTAATAACATAGAGTCAATACAATTCAACATGCATTGTTATTTCAAGCAAGACCGTACTACTCCGTAACCAGAATGGATTGTCCCAAATTACAGAAGGCACAAGATATAGATACCAAGAAAAGAAAAGAAAAAAGTTAAGTGACTCGAATCATTTTCGAAATTGCTGAACAAAATGAATTGTTATGTCATCACAATAATATATGATTAGTCCATCAAAGTGGCATCCAAGAAAGCTAAAGAAGTATCTGAAGCATATATAGCTTATAAGTATTTGCTTGCAGCATGCCTATCCATCTCATGGTGAACAAATGACAAGCAACCAAATATCAGCTCCACTACCCATTTATCTCACAGAATCTCTGATTATATCATATATAGCCAGTAAGTCATATACCATAAACCTTTCTTTTAGACTATTCCTCACGGCAAACAGCTATTCATTTTTCAATAATTCACAATTATAGTAACTAAAAGATCTTCCAATTACTTTCAAGGATCCACACAAATTGCTCCAAAAGAAGCGGACAACCGAATTCAATAAACTAGCTTGTTTAAATCAATAGCTAGGTTTATGTTATGTATGTGTGAGTGTAAGGACATAAGCATGTAAGTGTGTATTAGCAATCATCTAAATAATGTCACTCCAAACTAAATCAGCAAAATCTAGCAATTATATATCCAATCTAAGATAGGCAGGAACAAACATAAGTAGATTACATACTGAATTGGTGCTGCTATCAGCTTTCAAGATATCTGTAAGCATATTTACAGTAGAGGAACATTTCTTATCGCCTGCAGCAAGACATAGAACAGCTACACATCGAGCAATCGAGAATAAAGCCTGTTTTGCAACACCACCAGACTGCACAGATGATTTCCCAGTTGAAAGAAGAGAGTCTAGCAGTACATCAAAGCTTGTGTTTGCTGAATAAACAAGGGCACCAAAGAAGTTCTGTAGTGCCTGTGATTTTTCAAAGATGAGGTTATTGTAAAGCAATACATTCTAAAACATGTATCAACCAATGAAGCATAAATTAGTACCAGAAGGGCTTGGCCCTGGAGCAGTGGGCTTCTAATCAGAGTCAGTGCTTGGGGCAGAACTTTGTTTCTGACAGTCAAACCAACATTTGGACCGGATCTTTTGTCGGCCATTAATGTACAACACAATTCCAGAGCTAGAGCAGCCATATGCAAGTCTGAGTCACTGAAAAGCACTAGGAAGACTTAAAATTCAAAATAGTTAACTGATTACCCACAAACGATTTATCATGCAAAACTATGACATCTGCAACACTCAGGGTAATTGTAACTACATGAACAGTAAAGCAAACATTTGCAGAACCTTATCAGAGTAGAAAGTTCAACAACAATGACTTCATAAGCAGCTGAACCGATTTTATCACCATAGGCGACAATTAGTGTGTTTAGCGTCCCCAGTGTAGCCTGTCTTAATGCTCGATTGGCCTATTATCCACAAAACATGAGAGCGGTTCAGTAGCCATCATATCAAATCATAAAGTATCATAATGGAAGAATCATCCAAAAGGCTATGGGAAATATAGCAGGTTATACCTTTCGTAGGAATGCAGTCAACTCCGATATTACATGCTCTAAAACGCAAGATAGGTCAAGGTGCAGGGGAGAAGCGGCAATGACAGCAAAAGCCTGGAAGAAGGAATAAAGATGTAGAATGTTTGCATATGAGAATATAAATCCAAAAACTACAAATAAATATTTTGTTGCAATAAAACCTGAAAGAAAAACACAAGAAAGTGATTTCCAACAATTTGAGTGAGAGCTGCATAAATAATTTCTGGATATAATTTATGGCCTCATCTCACAAGTGCCTCATAAGATTAAGTTATACAACAACCGAAGTCCATTCGGTAAATAACTGCAAAGCAACTTGCCACAGCATTCATTAAAGGAGTTCATACGTTACCAACTCAGGGACGTGTAATAGATGTCTGTTCTTGTAATGAAAACTAAGTGTTGTCAAAAAAGAAAAAGAACGAGAGAGAGAGAGAGAGAGAGTAAATTTATTCCACATAAACAGAAGTGAATAGCATTACTCCGAAACTTTGACCACATGCAAGCAACTCCAGTGCTCCCAGCAATGGACGACCCTACTCATTCCCTCAGTTGCTTAAATAATTCAACTTAGTCAGTTAGTTGATATTCCCATTTCATCAAACTTAATCAACACAGGTTACGCATGAAAGGAAACAAATTAGACTCCAATTGAAGCCTATAATACCTCACATTAACATAGAGTAACATCAAATAATCAAGGTACAAAGAATTTGGCCATCAAAAATAGTTGATGGTCAAAGTTCTCCCATTTTTCATGTGCAGTCTTCATCCCATAAATGCTCAATAAAGTATTTCCTAACACTGACACCATTAACAGTTGCACAGTGCTGTAAATAAAAGAAGAAGTTTCACTGCATAATGTTAAATGCTTGAAAATGCAATGAATGAAACAAGATCCATGAACCAACTACAGAAGAAAACCCCAAGGAAAAAGCTTCAACAAACCTTCACAGCTGTAAGACGAGTTATCTCATTTCCCATTCGATCCACAAGCACAGGAAGACATGCGGGTAGTTCCCCCCCAAGATGATCACCAAATGTAGAAACCACAAGCCCCATGCAAGAAATGGCACATTCTTTCACTTCCTGTGAGAGGAGAGCAGTAAGACATGAAACTAGAAGGAGGACAATATTTCAACGCAAGGAATGTCTCTAACCTGATCTTGATCTTGGTTTGTCAAGCGTGACATAATAGCAGTATATATAGGATGGACATAGGGTTTGAAATCAAAACCATAACCCTGGTCAACAAAATCACATCAAAATTTCAGAAAGGGGCCTCCCACCACCTAGAAGCCAAATAGAACCTAGAGATGAAGCAACAGACCTCCATATTTGGTCGCACAACACGTACAAGTTCTCCACATACTCTTAATGCATCTGCCGTAACTTTGTAATAACGTTCCCCAACAGCAGATATAACTGGAGCAGAAATCGCCTAAGAGAAACATGACTAAACCATCAGTACAGAATCAAGAAAGTCTTTCGTTATAATTTTGGCAACCTTGTTATAAAAATGACCTTCATTTGTTTAAAATTAACAAAAGCAGGATGCTATAGCACAAAAGGCGATCACTAACAACCACAAAAATTCAACAATCCACATCATTATCTAAATTTACAATCAAATCATCAGGCAGAGCTTAAGCTAAAAACTTTTCTCCTGCCACTCATAGGGCTAACCGTCTAAGAATCATAAATATGATTCTAAAGAGTTCTGGTGCACATGTCATGTGAGTTTTCAGTTGAACAGAATGACTGCACTAATTAGTTTATCCCAAACGCAAGCATTAGAATGATGTTGGATATTTTGCCGGTAGTGCCAACAATAAAGTGCCAGGTTGAAAAACAAGAATTTCTAGTAAATGAAAACTCCCTGCTTATCCACCTCAGCTTTTCAATATTCTTCCACGTCGATTTCATTAGGACGTGTAAGCTGATGAAACAAACCATTTTACAAATATTGAAGCATTAACTTAAAAATATTGCGGCAGAATTTCAAGCTATATTATGTGGCTTAAACTCAGAAAGGGGCTCATATGAATTCTGGAAAAATACACTGTGATTCCATGTGAGTCCATGTTATTGAATTCAACAGGAAAACAGTGCCACTAGAATTCAAGCTATGACGTAGAAAAAGCTTTTGCACTTTTGCTACAGTTGTAAGCACAGATTGTTCATGTGCATTATGAAGGTAATGCAGCAGCAGATTTTCTTAAAAAGTTTGATGCTATGAACTGCTCTGCGCAGAAGCACATGTTCCAAAGCAATTAAAAGGCATCCTCAACCTTCATTGACTTGAAACTTCTTATTTGAGATGCTCAATTTAGCTATGTATTAGTCTTTTGCTTTCGATCTTATTACTTGTAGGAGAGCAGTATTTATTTGCAGCTTCACAGAAGCTAATGCCAAGGAGTGCTACACCTATTTACTGCTATCTTCTAATTATTCTCCCACCTCAGCAATACCATGTACACATCCTCACTGCGTTCACTTTCTATCAAACTAATAGGGATCCAGCAAACTACCCACCAATGTCCTGGTGCTATGTCATTAGAAGAGACCAAGGTAAGGAGGAAAAAAAAAGGAGAAATGATCCTGTGTAGTTGTAAGAAGTGGACCAAATTAGTGATAGTAAACAATTTCCTACCATGTACTCAAGTATCCTAAACCTCCCAACATGTCGAGAAACTAGATGCTTAAACCATCTCGACTTTAATATCAGGTTTGCACCAAGAGTGAATCACCATTCCTAAACAAACGTAAATGAGAGACTGCTGCCGATCCCGCATTCTCTGTTAAGGAACCAACCCTTGTTATCAAAATTCAGGTAAGATATTGCAGAATTTCAATTGATATTAGAGATTACAAAACTTTATCACAGAGATTAGCAGATCCAAGACTCACGGCCCATTTACTTTCCTAAGAATAGTACGGATTCACTAATTTATCCAACCCAAGTCCAATGTTACATTTGTCGATGGAGGTCCAACTCATAGAAAGAAGCCCACTGCTATTTCAAATTTGCAGATATGGTTTGCTGATTTGAGTCCCACCCAAGGGGAACAGATCCAATAATCCTTAAAGGCCACCAAGTTTTACTAAAGAGCAAAATTGTCTAATTTGTCCCCAAAACCACTGCGAAATTACAAAGTTTGCCCTTCTGTCAAAATGACAAAATTGCAATCTAGATTCTCAATTCACAAATTCATCATTTTTTGCCTTTGCCTTTGCATTGACAAAGGAAACAAAATTCTCACAATTTCACCTAAGCTGCTCAATAATAGTTGTCGAAATCATGTCGGACTTTGTGTTCTTCCTCAAGTTGAGGACAGGAAAAAGGGTAACAAAAAGAAGGGGAGGAAGAAAAATTAGAAGAAACAATTGAAAGAACATTAGCAGTGGTGATGTGAGTTGGAGTGGTGTTGGAGTCGGTGATGGCGGTGTCAAGCCAAGGAGTGAGGAAAGGATAGAAAGTAAAAAGAAGAACAAAATAAATAATAAAAAAGGAAGAAAAAATATATCTCAAAAAGAAAGGAGGAAAAAGAGAGGAAATCAGAGAAGAAAGAAATAAGAAAAAAAGAGAGAAGCCTAACATAAAGAAGAAAGAACAAAAAGGTAATGGGGTAAATTAAGAATATATCAAAGGCACTTTAGCCATATAACCATACTCACTCATGTATCCTATATAGTAAACATTTAATAACATTTTGTATTAATATATCATTTTTACATGCATTAAAATCAAATACACAAAAGATTTATTTGTAAATTAATCCACATTCCACGAATTATCACATTATTCATGAATCATCTCATATCCAACAACAAAGCACGCACCCGACCCTCAGGCACTAAAGCTACATGCTTCTACCATCCATGACACATCTCACATGAAGGATCCAGATGATAAGAAATGTTTCATACTTGCTGCTTAGCTTGCCTTTTCCAGAACTCTTCAGTATGCGAAACCAATACTTCAACCTCTATTCTTCACATAGAGGTCTATACTTTATAATCAAATTATCACCTATCACCTATAATAAGAGAATAATCATCCATTCTACAGGAATTCTCTTTAACATCTAGAAATAATCTTAATTACCACAAAGTTCTAGCATAACCCTCCCCACAAATCCATTAACAAACAAAAGTTAGAAAAAAATTGTGTAAATACTATATGGTAAAATGTTAACGAAACCTAAGATGCATCATTCTAACACTGACTTCTCAAAATAATATAGATTGAACAAGCAAAGAAAATCAATTCCATAATGACATGTCATTCACTGAATATCCAAATCCACTCTTTCAAAAGTGGAGAATCTCCTTCAATTGGAGACCAGCTTAATTAGCTATTACCTTGATGTAGGGATGAAAAACAGGAGGAGCATGTGAGGCTAACACTAATCTTGTAAAAACAAGAGCCTCAATCTTTAAATTTGAGGTAGACGATTTGTCCTGTGGATACATGTAAAATTAATAAACACAATATTTATAGGAATATATGGAAAATAACGCAACACGAGTGCTTTTTAAACGATGTAAAGAGGACCAAAAAAACTTACACATAGTGCTTTCTCAATTCCAGGAGTAAGAGATCCGATGTGGTCTGCAAGGCAATCAGGCAAAACAATAACCAGCTCTTTCAACACCGAGAAAGCCCCAACCTGAAAGCATGAACAAAAAAATAAATCTTAGAAGCTTGAGACTGAACATAACAATGACATACTTGTAACATCTTTTTACCTTTGTCTTGATAGATTTTTCGCGTAGCTGTTTATTTACAGATCGAACAATCTTTGGCACTTCTTGCTTCAATAGATATCTGGGACTGCATAACATTACAAGATAAAAATAGAATAAGATAGATATGACATTTAGTGGAGTGCTGGCCAGGAAATTCACCTTTTTCTCAACAGAAATTACAGAATAGTGTACCATTTGTATCAATTCAAGATTTGACACAAGAAGAGAAATTTTAAACAATTTCGGGCGATATAGTATAATTTTCCACAACTAGATAGAGTACGGCACCTAATAGAGCATACAGAAGTTTATGTTAACCCCAAACCATCATCTTTCCTGCCTTCCTTTTCTAGCTACTTCATATTACTCAAGGCAGTCGGTTGACAAACTACGTGATTAACTGCAACATTAACCGTCTAAAGCTTGGATCTTTATAAATCCCACCCCCTCCCCAAACAAAATTCATCATCCTAAGAATTCTTCAATCTCGTTCATGGATCTGAAGCAAGGATTAGTTATTTGCTAGATACTGGATCAGCCCTTTTGTCAGAATGTTGCAGAGCAATTTGAAGCATTTCCGAGTAGTTTGAGTGCTTCGATCAGCCCTTTCAGTTAACAATAATGTATTCCTTGTCCTCTTTGCACTTTGACAGCTGCACCTTTACATGCCAAAGTGCATGACACAATATGGAAGATAAGTCTTCTGAGTTCCCTGAATGACTAATTGACTATGTTATAAGATAAAATGCTTTCGAAAAGCCCATCAAGTACATTGTGCAACAAGATTTGATATTTATCACACGGGGTCCACAACAGAATTTCCTCCAATTCTAAACCTAAAACACCATAAGAATGATCGAACTCAACAATCAATAAAAGAATTTCTGACAATTCATACTGGACAGACAAGAACTTGCCTTGATTCATCAAAATCTGTCTGGCCTTTTGTAACATTTCCTGTTTGTCTCAGCAACTCAATGAATGTATTGAAGACGTCCATCTGCAGCATATTAAGATAACAAATCAAAGAGAAATCTTATATTTGTATAACCAGATGGTTTGTTCCTTCATACCTTGACGCGTTCTCTTCCCTTTCTTTGAACCTATCAATCAACTTTGGACAAGCCTGAAAAGAATGGTTCCAAGCTTTATAAATTTATCACTAAACAAAAAGCTTTGACAGGTTAATTATGTGAAAAAGGAAAAGTGAAATGTTATAATCAAGTACCTAACAAAAAAACTGAATATGTACGATTTCCCAATGAGAAAAATCTTTCAAAACCTATAAAGGGTGTCTAGGTTGATATCTTCATCTGTTCAAAACTGCTAGTTATAAGACAAACTCGAGGCAAGCAAATTAATTGTTACCTAGTATGCTCTTCCTTGAGGATCAGCCAGTTCTATCTATTACCCATGAAAAGAAATAACAAGATCGTGGAAACTCTCAAACAATTTTAGAATAGATTCAAGGTCATTAGTTACAGTTCCCTCCTAGGACTTGCATACATACATTGACAAGTGGTATAAGCACTCAAAATGTGAACACCCTCTCAAGATATTGATCTATGGATAATACAGTAGAATCCAAAGAATAATAGGTTTTGGGGGTAAATACTTGGCAGGTGAGATTTGATGTGATGTATTGAAAAATGTATGTCAGTAGGAAAATGTAGTGGATGGTGTGATGTGTTAAGTCTATTTTGGAATAAGGAGTTGATAAGGGAGACACTTTGGGGGAAGTTAACCAAACATATCTTAAATATTTCTTACTTCTGTTAAATTTTCATTTCGATAAACAAAGAAAAAAATGTAATCCAGGGACTGATATAATGTCACTGGTCATACCTTGCTTGATTTATGGAGAAAGGAAGCTCTAATATCTTTCACAACTTCTCTTTTTAACTTTACATAGTTGGAGAAAAATTTGAACTCTTGAAACATCTAAATTATTGATGTCTCTTGAAAGCAGACCAGTTTAAGATTTATGGAACTACCTATTAGCCAAATTGGGTAGAAATAGTAAGCTCTCAGAAAAGAGAGTTACTCTCAAACAACACATTATCAGTTGTTCCAACTGAAAAATAATGTGTTTATAGGAATGGCACAATACAAAGATAACTTTCACAGGAAAAACCGAAAGGGTTTATTAGTGTGACATATAAAATTCAATTTGTTTAAGCAAAATGCAGAGGACTAAACTAACTGGTACTTAATGTGCATTATAATTTGTATCACTCTCCATATTATTGGAAAATTGCAAAATGCCTAGGGATAAAGAACCAGGTATGTCTAGAATCAGTATAACTAAAAAAACTCTCGATGTATACCTCCTCATATAGTCTTGAGAGCATCTCAGGCCGAGACACAATTAATGCCGCTAAGCATTTGGCAGCAGCTCTCCGAACTTTCCAGCTGACATCTTCATCATCTGTGTATTCATTAGCACTCTCACTACAAGTAAAAACATAACACGTTAGCATAAATTTTCTCAAGCACAACTAATAAGCCTTTAATAGATAAATGCATTCACTACATACTCATCTTCCTCTTCCGCATAACTCTCATCATCCGTGTCTTCCTCCATGTTATCAGTGAAATTCGGGTCATGGCTAAGAAATTCCAAGGTAAGGTGTAAGATTTGGTCACAGTAGGAAGAGATATCCCTGGGACACCTCATCAAAAAGCTCTCTAACGCCTGCAACAGAAATCATATTAAACCCGAGATAAAATCAAAGGATGAAGTGACAGAATGGAAAACATTTTCACAAGTAAGGCCTCACTACAGTTTTCACAAAAAAATCAAGTACCTGCAAGCTATACTCACGAAGCTCTTCATCATTCTCTGATGCATTATTACAGTAGTTAATTAGAATTGGAACAGCATCTCCAAGGTGCGGACCAAAGCGATAGCCAACCGCACGGCTGGAAAACCAAAAATCCACAGGTCATTCACCAGATGATTCCTCATTGTTGGGTAACATGTACAAAAAAAGGCCCCATATTAAAATGTATTGTGGAATCATGGGTGAAAATCTACAGGGATCACAGCTGACAACAGGAAACTTCCTCACAGAATCTACTTCAACTTCCTCAGCACATAGCATTGGGAACCCAGCATAAATTACCAAATTAAAGCTTTAAGTGTCACATAGGGTCACTAAAGCGCACTAATCCCTTCATGGGGCTATCCTATTCCTATGAACACTCTAATATTCTCAATCAAAAGCCATGTGCCAATAAACTGGGGCATCCATTATCCAGCACATTTGACAAATTACTTCAACACTTTTTTACTAATCAAATGTAGTTAAATCCATGGCCGTCTAAAACTTAGAAGTAGTTTAAGCGACAATGATGAGACATTTGGACCATTAGTCCACTCAAAGTTAGGCAGGATTTACATGCCGCTTAATTCAAGTATTGGAACCCACAGAATTCAAGTAACCTGACTACCTGAGTCAGTATATAACATGTATACAGAGGACGCAGCTATATTATATTCTTTCACAGAGATGAGTGGACGTAATTAATATGTCTGGAAGTCCTGAATTGCCGCAAGATTTTTCTCTATGGCAACCAAAATTACATCGATAATCTAACAGAACAATCCAGCAGTTTTGAGATATGCAATGAAGATTTTTGAATCAGGAAACTATATATAGACATGTGTTACAATCATCCAGGAACCGCTAACTTGATAACTTACCTTAAAGCGCCAATCATCTGAATGTTTGTGCGCGTAATTTCGATTTAGTCGCCTGATTTTTCAAAAGCCGAACAACTTCAACTGTAGCCTTTGCCAGCAAATCATCTGACAAGCTTGAAGCGAGAGATGCTGCAGCAGACGTTCTAAATTAGAATATCTCAAAAGAATCATCAGGTTAACTGATAAACAAACAGACAAGAATATCTTGGAATTTTTTTAACGTTCAGTTGATCCTACCAATACATGAAACAGCCTTCTTTCTGACACTGGCTTGATTGGTGTTCAACTGGGGCAACAATGCACCTAACAATACCTCATGATCTGATGCCATTAGATTACCATATTTGTGAAGAACGTCACAAAGAATATCAAGGCATTCACATTTGATTTCTGTGCTCATTCCCTAGATAAAAGAAATAAAAAATGAGTTTCATAATAATGAGAAACAAAAATATGCATGAATTTCATGAAAAACAAATACCATCTGTAAAAGCACATATAATGCTGCGGAAGAACATTAAAAAAAAAGACAAGAGGCATTAAAATATACTAACACCAAATACAGTTAAACATTCGATCATAATTCTGAGCCCTAGGACCAGGTTTTGAAATCCTACCGCATCATTTTTATTTTTTATTTTTATGAGCTTTCTAATGCATCATGTCAAGATCAGTTAGTGGTATTCCTGGGTAAATTCAATCCATCCTGAAGAACAAGAGACAAATGGAAACCGCACAAATGCTTTACCATTGATGCTTCCAAAGATTTGCAAAGGAAAAGCCTAATCTCTTGCCATCCAATTGGCTGCAATCTTCACAATGTCAATCCTCCCCGTCCCAAAACCCATACACTGCAATTACATGCATATATACTGAACCCATAACCACCAGACCAGCTCCAAAACCAGTCTATAGAATGTTCAATTTATTGAAAGAGCCCATTTAGAAAAGCAAGACTTTCTATTGATGAGGTCCTAACTAGCAGAAAGATTAATCATGCAACAAATGTCCAAAAAGAAAAGTTAAAGTTTTTCTGAGGTCTAGTAATTCAACCATCACCCAAAACAAACTTGGAGATGTATCCACTTCTGTCTTCAGATGCTTCATAATACTCTTTAGCTAATAATGAGTTCAAGAATCAGATAAATTCACCAATTCCAATATCAAATAAATTTACCAATAACAATGATGAACTTAATTTGACCCTATGTACTTATAAGATAAGCTCTACTTAACTCGACCCTATGCGCTCATGGGATAAGCTAACCAAATGCATCTGATGAAAACACAACTTAAAGAAGGTAACTTCGCAAAAAAACAACAAACCTCACCCGCAAAAACAAATTCATCGAAAACAGTTATAATCACAAAGCTCACTGTTATGGTGTTATCACCTAGTCAAAAAAAAAAAAAAAGAGGAGATTTGTAACTCATAATGGATTGTTATAGAACACCCAACAATGCATTATCACAAGTTTACCGTACAATTTAATAGAAAAAACTAAAGCTACCACTAATGAAAATAACTCCCACGGCTTCTTTTGATAATTTGTTTATATCTTTTGCAACGAATTTCATCCAAGACTGCCTAATGTTATCAAAATGTACAGTTGTAAAAGAATCATCAAATATTAATTCTATAAAATGTGCAAGTAAAAATGATTGGACTCGCTTTGCGTGACTTACTTGAGAAGGCATTTGACTTATGACAGAAGAAACAAATAAAAGAAAAATATACTGAATTCACCTGTGTGGTTATTCCTCTTATCAACTTTGGGGAAATGGACACAAGAACAGATTGTGCAACAGACGAGGTAGGAACTTCAGTAACAATTGTCTTCAAAGCAATGCTGGCGATGTCACGATTTTGCTCTTTTCCATTGAGCAATTTATCACAAAGCTTGTTAGTCATTTCAAGAACCTGCTGCTCACGAATTTTCTTCACCAATGGAGCAAGACTAGAATTTACATTAAAGCAAAACAATACAAATTAGAAAGCAGTGTCAACATACTACAAACTATCAAGTAAAATTTCTGCATTCAGATACACCCAAGTGAAAAACAAGAAAGTAACCACTAAGCAGTAAGAATAACCAGACTAACAACATTTTTTACATTATCCAGGTAGATAATTGGTTAACAGCCTACTTGAGCAAGGTCCTTCACCTCTTCAATTAAAAATTCGCATACACATTTTATATTTCATAAAAATGCTCTTCAGATGTAATCATGAAAGCTCATCTCTCACATAGGGAGGTCAATGAGTCTTGTGAAACATGTATGCCGTTGCTGGCACATTTGATTTACCAACAAAATAAATGACACTTTATGTAATTAACAGCATAGCTTCGACGATGTATCCAATGGAATAGAACTTTTTGGGGACCATAAACCCACAAAACCAACAAAATTAGACTTCAACAGAATACTTAAATTTGAATTTAACTCATAGAACCACGTACAGTAGTAAATAGCACAGAAATTTAGAGATAGAAAAACTTCCAAAAAATTGAAGTTCAAAATTTTGAGCAATGATATGAACATACAAAATGTCATATTTGAGAAAAGTGAAAAATGAAAAGAAGGATGTCCTAAAATAGTTCTCCTAAACGAGAAGGTAGAGTTTCAGAAAAGATAGTGGCAAATGGAAATTGAAGGCAAACAATCCAGAGCAAAGAATTAAGGCAAAGTTCAAAATAACCCAATCAACTTTAAGAAGGAAAAAAAGGAGAAAGACACAGCAAAACTAAACAAGATGGAGCAAATAAAAGACTATGTATTCAATGAAGCAAGGAGCACACCACTTCACAGCTAATCCAGAAACATCGCCTGCTGCATCATCAAGCTGCTGTATGACAATATTCGACAATTTTGCTTCAAGATCGATATCAAGTTTAAATCCCTCTTTGTTTAATTCATTAAGCAAATCAGAAGTTGCCATGTATCTGTAATCCTTATCCTTTCCAGTCATCTGTATTGCATAGGCAAATTAGTTGATTGACATACTCTGAGTAATATACGGAACAAATAGCACAACAGAAAAGGAAAAACCACAATAAAAAGTGTGCACGGCTTTACCTTTTCAAGTATCCCAGTTAAGGTTAAGTTTGCCATCTTTGCAAGACTATCAAGAATCGTCCAGAATAAAATTCACCAGCAGTAGAAAAATGCTTTTCACTGAAGAATAAGTCAAATTTGAATATAAGTAAGCGTACACATGAAGCATATATGCATAGATAAGAGCGCAACTCATGGTGCTCATGTGTTTATATTAAACAGTGAAGTACACAACAACAGGAAAGCTATGCAATCACATTATTAAATTAGGATAAAACAATTTCTTGTTAAATTTCAAAATTGTAAACACATTGCAGAACAGGTTTAATATGGTAATAAGGAAATCTCAAAGCACACAGGAAGGGTCATCTGAATGGCATGAAATCAGTCTTAGAGAACAAGACCTATATAGGCTATGGAAAAAGGACAAAACTCTGTTGCGTGAAACCCTAATGCAACTAGAGAAGTTCGTCCCTAACCTTAATTGTAGAACATAAAAAATTAAAGCATAAATTTTAACCATGCCAAACCCATCGTTTACGCAGTCCCATGAAAAAGAAAAGCCAACAATAACTTCAACGTCATACCAAATCAAACAAAATATAGAGAAAACCAAAAAGAAAAAAAAAGGTTTTGTCGATATCCATATATAACAGTTAGTAGACATGAATATATACACATATATAGGGGGGTGAGGGGGAGTAGCATTGCAGTTTCGGAGAAATAAAGTGCCAACGCAAGGCAATCGAATCCAATTTCGGCAGCTAAAAACCCTAATCGGACAATCCAGTTCTAGATGCATATACCAGTAATATACATGCATATACCGATATACGCAATGCACTTGATTATATTCACCGTAAAAACTCACACACACAGAGAGCTTACCTTAGGTTGCGATTCTGCGAATTATATTGAGTTGAATTCACACACTGTTAGAGTGTGCGAATTGATATTCTTGTAGGGACTGTTTTGATTGATGGTTTTTCGAGTGTTCTTAAACCCTATTTAAGAGCATCAGAGAAGAGACAGTGAGAAATTTAAGGGCTTGTTTGGACTCGATAAACCGAAAAGAAAAAGTTTTTAGTCTCAACTATCAGAAATCAGCTTCTTAAAAAACGGGTGCTTATTTTTTTAAAGAAAAACATAATTAAAATAACCTTTTTGTGTTATCTATATAATATATAAAAGCAAGATAGCTTCTAATTATGGCAAAATCCCGCCAAAATGATGTTTCTATATATGGAAAGTTGTTTTTTAATTAATTAATCGATTTTGTATTTAAAATAGACTTTTGCAGCATTATTACGGCATTAATGTCTGCCTTGGTATGGTCCAAATATAAATTGTGATTGTCAATAACAGAAAATAAATAATTCAAATTTTGAATGTGTTGCATATCCCAAAAAATAAAATAAAAACTTTTAAATTGTCTAGACAAATGTGACTGTCATTCATTAATTATAATATTGAAATCTTCAATACAAGTTCATTCCTGAATCCTGACTGCTGGGATTCAGCCATTATAATTAATCTTACATAGAGTATCGTGTATAAGCCATTAAAACTTGGGTTTGTAAATAACATAAATTTGAAATTATGGCAGTTGTTTGTATTGGACAACGAAAATCATTAATTGAGTTAAACCTTCTGCTATAAATAGACTTCAGCAACAATGAAAAACACACAGTAAAGTTGTTGTTAGTTAGACAACCAAATTTCTGGAGCATGGCTCTTAACCCTCGAAGATGTTGTCGGCCTTCAGAGTTCGACTGGCTTCATCAGCATTCAAAAATACAATGAAGATGTTATGGGCCCTCAGAGTTCAACTGGTTCATGTATACAATCTATTTGCATATGGAGATAGCTCAAGTTGTTATTAGCGCTGAAAGCATCTTGTGACATAGATGTATGTTTAGTTTTTTCAAGTCCTATATTTTGAAGTATTGTAAAAGTCTTTTTTAGTTCTATTATGTTTAATCTATTACTTATCTTTAATGTTTATGCAAAAATTCATTTATCATGATGTAGGGGATGTTTAGTTGTTGTTTTTTTATTTCGGTTTTGTTATTTTAACTCTTTTTTTTTGGTTGATAATGCAGATTTCATGAAATAGACAATGATTAGTTGTTTGTTAGTTCTGAT
The DNA here is from genome assembly GCA_016081115.2 of Rehmannia glutinosa. Lineage (NCBI taxonomy): Eukaryota > Viridiplantae > Streptophyta > Magnoliopsida > Lamiales > Orobanchaceae > Rehmannia > Rehmannia glutinosa. The sequence goes on from CM071926.1 coordinate 2,927,644, forward strand.
TTTTAAAGTTCTTTTGCATTTATTTCTTCGAGTTATGTTTTGTTCATTTGTTATTTAGCTATGTGGCATTCTTTTTTAGTTCTATTTCGATTACTCGTGTTCTTTTCTTAAGATCTGTTGTTTCAATATAAATCATGTCATTACATAGGGGATGCTTTGGTTGTTTAAGTTAGGTCTATACTTCCAAGTTTATTTATTATTTTTTTACTTCTACTCCCGGTAATTTGCTTTTTTAACTGTTTTGTTTATTAGTGTTTAGTTCTGTTTTGTACAGTTATGTAAAATTGTTAATATCTGATTTTTAGTTATATTATTTATAGTTCTCTGTTTTTTTGTTGGTAGTTCTGTTTTTTTTTTTGACATCTTTTTTTACATCTCTTCTGTAGTTCTTTCTTCTTTTTTTTTTTTAACAATAAAGATGCTTATATATTAATATCAACTCAAGATGAGAGATCCTGCAACTACAAGCTCTTTAAGCCACTAAGGAAACTCCCCTGCCTCCCAGACAAATGGAGTTGAGGAATAAGAAGCAAAAGAAGAAATTTTGTGTGCACAAGCATTAGCAGACCTAGCAGATTCTGTAGTTCTGTTCTATTGACTATTAGTCCTAGCAGATTTTGCTCTTTGTGTTTTTTAATTCATTTTTTGTATTAAAGCTTAGAATAAGATTGGCATGACATGGTTTTTTTAATACATCTGTTCTGTATTAACGTACAAGAATACACGCAACAGTAAGCAGATTTTTTATGTTCTCCAAAATATTTCACACAATTCAAAGCCTACTACACACATGTCAAATTACAAAACAAGCAATAATCTGAATTTCAAAATATTCCTTATCAAACATTTATTTTTTACACATGAAATTTGCATATTCCAATAAAAAATATTAAAATAATTTTATCATATTTCGTCTAAGATCACCATAATATATATACTGGAGCTATTAATAAATTGAAGTAATTTCCTACAAAATATTGTTCATTTACCTAATTAAACAGAAAATGTTGTATTCTATACTTTACCATTCATTAAACTAAACTACAATTTCACCCATTACCTCAGCCAGATTATCAATCAACAGTTTGAGGAGAAATCTAAACAGAGTAAGAAGAAAAAGTTTAATTCCAGCAATTGGTAATTTTTTTAATTTATTTATACTCATTAGTTTAAATAAGATAAATGTACTTACCTGATACGATTACTAAATTATAGTAGATTATTTGTTGGTATCTCGAACATGTAGCAATAGCATAAAACTCACACTGCTATAAGAATAAAATTAGTCAGAATATAGCGTATGAAAATGCAAACATATTTTTTATTTTTGTGAATATATTAGTCAGAATATTCATAACAAGATATGAGTAGCAATTTGGGTTATTTAAACATGTAAAAATATCCAATCGGATCTTTACACAAAGAATTTATATATCCGAACCCAAACACAACTAACAATATTATATTTTTTCTCATATACCGGAAATCAGAAGAACATAAAAAACAAATTATAGTGTTCATATTAGATTTACATTTTAAATAATTTCTTTTAAATAAAATATAAAAAGAAAGTAATAGATTTTTATCTTTTTTATTCGCAATATATCCATAAAATAATAAAATATTAAATAAATAGCATAAAAGTATAAAAATTTAACAATGCTTTCGAAATATTCAAATGAAAATATGTACAAAAAAAAAGTTCAGATCTAGATTTTATTAATGGCTAAAGATGCTATATAAAAATTGGAATACTTACAACATTTTCGTTCATAAATTTCCGTCGGATCTGAAATTTATCCAAAAATTTCAGATATAAACGCTCTTATTGATTTTCAGAACAAATTCGAAATCTACTAAAAGATTAAAAATAAAAAAATGTAAATAATAAATGAAATCAGTCAAAAGAAACAAAATCAATTTTTTGTCCTGTGCTTTATCTTTTAATTGTTTATTGAAAATTTTCTTTATGATTAATATTTTCATAATTTAACCCACACCATTTTTTTTGTTTATATTTATATTTTAGTTAATTATTAAAATACGGAATACAATAATCATTAAAAAATAAATTTTTAGTATACAAACCGTGCATCGCACGTGGATTACTAGTAAATCATAAAACTAGTAAGCCGCATCTATGTTGCATGTATATTTTTATTTTAATTTTATTATTTCATAATAAAATATTTATTAACATGAGATGGTATTTATTACTTTATTTTAATAATAATATTTATATAAGATAAATAAAAACAAATATTTATCTATCAAGATTATATTTCAATCATAGTCTTAAATGTCAAATTCAACTCATTTAGATTTATCTCTCATTCTATGTTTATATCTATATTATTATTCTATCTCGTGCTCTTTTTCTCACGCACTATACCTCTCTATGAATAATTATATATATAATTTGTGAGACATATTTTTATATTGTACTTATATTGTTGAAAAAGTGAATACTCACACTATTAATCAAAAAATTAAATTGAGATATTATTCAAAATAAGTGTGGAGGTTGTGATTGGTTGTACTTTCGTTCCTTTCATTTTCATTTCTGAGAGAAAAGTGAGGAGATATTTATTTGGGAGATGAAAGAGAAAATATAGAGTGTGATTGGTTGTGAAAAAATTCTTCAAACATCTAATTCTTTTTATAATTTGAATTAAGAAAATAAAATATGACTAAAATTAATGGATGACTTACCAATAATTAAGCAAATGAAATATTCATAATACGTAGGGGTGGGAAATCATGGGTGGTTGGTCATACGCTTACAGTTATATTGGCAATATGCTTATCGGCCTAACTATTTACATTGACCATCATCCCATTTCATTAAATATTTTTTCATCACTTAAACAACACTGACTTATAAAATTTGGGACGACGGTCGGAAAAAATGAGGCCTTACTTACATCTTCTACCATAAACCGACAAAAAAAGGATAAAATATTATCACATAGTCTACTAATACTAGTAACGTGCCAAAACATTTCCACACCCCTTGCGTCCATTTCGTCCCTTACTTGGCAGTTGGGGGGCGTATAGCCGAACGAGCCGTGTTGGACTCCGATGTCGAAATAGAAGGCCCTACTGGTGGACGCATTTTCCCCACATTTATCACTCCCCATGAATCAATGTCACCTACGGACGAAAAATCATCGTAGGTTACATTCTTGTTCACCAGCTTTTGGGCATCCTTACCAAGTGTATCATCGACAAAGAGTTTTTATGGAAATGAAATTTATCGGCTTCCAGGTTTACCCTAACACGAACTGGTCTAGGATTTGGAGACGGATCAGAATCAGAGATCACTATCGGGTTGTTAGGGAGCCTTCGTCGATGTTTTGGTTTATGACATGCGTCGGAATATTGTTGAACTCGATTTGAAAATCTGTTTTAGAATACTCCATTTACTCTCTCCAAGTAAGAAATATTTATCGAGAATGGGCCATGCTACAAAATTCATATGTTAGAAATTAAAAATCAAATCAGTAGTGATGATCAATGCATGCACACCATATATATTCTAAATAAAAGTGAACATTTTAATAATACATTCGGACGAAGCCTTTATCCACCTATTATTAGCAGGAAATCATATGAATACATTAAGTTAATACCCATCACCTCTTTCAGCTTTTTTTGCACCTTGAGTGGGATGAAAATGGTGTTTGTAATATCACAATACACCACCATTGGATGTTCCAACATACATTTACATGTCTCGTATCTTTCTTTCACGCGAAAGAATTGTTTTCGAACTTGTGCAATCGTGAAGAAACATCCAATCGTGGAATTCAATATTTTTGTTATCTCCGGCATAACCATGTCCACCTCGAAGTCATCGTTCATTGATGTCGAACCAGAGTAATGAAGTAGCGCGGCGCAAAAGATACCCTCCACGTCGACTGACCATTCTTCATTCATATGATTTTTCTCAAAGGAGAATTAGCCATCTAGCTCACTTGCAATATATGATTTTATGGAAATTTCATATATTCCATGCACAGTCGACCGACCTTTTAAATACGAGAATACTATCTTTGAAAGAAAAAATGCAAGTAACAATAACTAACTCAATTTTCCTTTAAATGTTTCTGCAGGAGGTTGGTCGACGAATAAATGCGACAATATGTTTATCCGCTTATATCATTTATTTGACAAAATGTTTATCCACAATTACTTATTAGATTGTTTGTTTATTATCCCTTTCATTTATTTGACAAAATGTTTATCCACCATTACTTATTAGATTGTTTGTTTATTAGCCATTTCATTTATTTGACAAAATGTTTGCCGCCATTGCTTATTAGGATCGCTTTGTTTATCGGCCCTTTCATTTATTTGACAAAATGTTTATCTGCCATTACTTATTAGATTGTTTGTTTATCGGCCTTTTTCATTTATTTGACAAAATGTTTATCTCGCCCATTTAAAGTCCAATTGCACTAACACGTAATGCATTTGATTAGACATGATATTGCCATTTGTAAATTATATTAAATGAGTTAGTGATATTGACAAAAGCATAAATGCGAAATTAATGCTTCAAGAGTAGTTTTGATATATGAGTCTTTGGATGGTTTAACCAAATGCCTTTGAATATTATTATTTGTATTAGGTAGTTATCTATATAAAATTAACAATGTTGTAAAAATAGCGGTAAGCGCTCACATGGCGACAGACAGGGGCCTAGCGCTTAAGCGGGATTAGGCGGGACTCAGGCGGAATTAGGCGGTGCTAGGGGGCCTAGCGCCTAGGCTGAGATTAATCAGCGCTAGGCCCCGATTTTTGCAACAGAGATAAAATATACTCTCGTTATTAATTCTTATGCATATTAAATGTTGGTGCATATATATTTTTTTCTCCAACATATTGTATAGTATATTTTTAAAGTGTTTTGATTATTTATTTAATTATTAGATATTAAAACACCAGTAATGATGCCAAATTGTTAATATACTCTGAAAGGTCGAGTTTGCCTTTAATGAATTTACACGCTCGGATTTAGGCTCAAGTTCGACTTGCAAATCCTGATTAATGATCTCGAGCAATATTATTATTTAACCAAGAGAATAATAACTCATGAACTGCTTGGTCTAATTATATATAAAATTTGAAAACAACGATGTTTACATAAGAAAGATTTAGATAGCAAAATAAATTTACGTTCATGCCACATTTGTAGGGCATCTCCTAACCAAGGGATACACAATTATAAGACTTTAATCAATTTATTGCTATGTAATTATCAAACATTAATTAAGGGCTTCATCACATTATCACCTAAATCGAGCCCCGACAAAAAGGTTATACATAATATGCCAAGCCGTAAATTTAAAAACGCATAATATAATTGTCCGTCACGGCATGGACATGAATTCCATAAAAGAAGTTTCAGATTATCCTTCTTGTCAAGGAAGTGTGCCCATTCTACACGTCCCTTGTGTAACCAAATTTGAGATTATCCTTCATCCTCAGAAACATCCTACGCCTTGTCGAGTCCTCAAGGTATTTGCGTGCACGGTAGAAGTGATCTTCTGTCAAGTATTCCATCTTCATCAACTTATCTATCACGAGCTTAATGGTCATTGTCCCGGTCCCTTCAATGTGAGTCGCAATTGCCTCATTGGCCCTATTGAGTGAATGCATAGCAGACCGCGCCGATGAATCATGTGGCATTTCCTTTGACCCGGATCGTTGCATCGTCGCTGAAGGGACCTGACTTATATTAGGGTTTCCTTAGTTCGTTGGAGGTTCACTAGGGCCTTCACCATGCTGTGTATACATACTATTTCCAAACTGTGCGGCACCCATTCCCATGTCGGTGTCGGAAAAAAATCACGCCCGGATGGAGCCCTTAGCGTAGATGCCCTAGCCATCCGTCCGATCGCCGTCGTGGATGTGTATATGGTTGTGAGTTTCTGTAATGAGGGAAACCCTTTCTCCTTAATGAAGCTTCTTGTGGGTTAGCTAGTTTACAAAGACAATTTTATTACATAATCATCCTAGATGCGGAAAATTCTAGGATAAAAATATCATGCTTTAAATCATCAAAGATTTACGGAATGGTGAAATACCTGGATCCATAGCAAGATTTGTGTGCGAATACCTCAATGAACGATCTATCCGGACACGAACGGCTTGAGTGTACCAACACTAAAGGCACGAACAATTAAATCGGTATTATGATCTTCCTCAACTAAATCTCCGAATTCCTTATGGGACCTTCATTTTCTTTCTTGATGGGGACAATAGAAAACTATGTGTGATTTAGTATGTTGGGGTCCATAACCATAAGGTTCTTTATATATGTATCAAATTAGGATTCCAATAATTCACTAAGTTGATTCATATTAGTATCTACTCTTTGTTTCCATATCAAATTCAAGAAAGTAGCCTTAGGACTTCAGGATTTTAGATGACTTAATTAGTCCAATAATAATTAAATGGCAAATATAATTATAATTAAATATGTTGCCATATATTAGGAATTAAATAATTCCTAACAATCTCCCACTTGGGCTACATATTGTTCCACAAACAATTATATTTCCTTATGTGCACAATTGTATGTCATTTATTCTTTGACTACTGTCTGACAATCTGGTCTATCTCATACACTAGCAATGAGACTATCCCAATTTTCGTCACATTCAATATCGTGACTAAACCAAGATAATCACCATACTAGTACACTCAATGACATAGATCAAATATGGAGAGTAGCATGGAAATATCATGCAAGGTGATCTTAATCATGCCTATTTCCAACTGGTCCAACTTTAATCTTTAATGAGATCAATCCATATGCAATGTAAAACATCACAAGTATACAAATAATTGAATTCAGAAATAATATAACCATCAACTTTATTCTGCAGAAAACCAAATGGTCCAAAAGTTGAAATAAAATACATAGAACATAAACTCATAATCTAAACTAAGGTAAAATCTGGAATAACACTCATATGAGCAGTATGCTCGTGAAAGACCTTAGGTGTTAATGCCTTAGTTAAAGGATCTGCTAGCATAAAATTCGTCCTTATATGTTCTATGGAAATTTATTTATTCTAAATTCTCTCCTTAACAACAAGAAACTTGATGTCAATGAATTTTGATTTCATCGAACTTCTATTATTATTGGAGTAAAGCACGGCTGAATTATTGTCACGAAAAATCTTCAATGGCCTCTCAATGACATCCACTACACGCAAAGACAAAGTGACAAAATTACGTAGCCAAATCTCATGCTTGGATGCTTCATAACATGTAATGAACTCCACGGCCATTGTGGAGGAAGCTATAAGTGTATGTTTGATAGACTTCCATGAGATAGCTCCACCACCCAATGTAAACACGTATCCGGATGTGGAGCGCTTGCTATCTTGACATCCAAAGAAAATCGGAGTCGAAAGTACCCAATGATCTCCAAAATGTCGATCTCCGATAAGTGAGCATGTAATCCATTGTTCTCTTCAAATACCGCATCACGCGTTTGGTCGCTTTCAATGTTGTTCGCCAAGATTGCTCAAATATCTACCCAAAACTCCCACTATAAATGCCAAGTCGGGGACGAGTACAAACTTGAGCATACATAAGACTTCCCATGGCCGACGCGATAAGGAATCTTCTCGCATCTCTTTCCTTTCGAAGTTATTATCGGGCACTTGTTTGAGACTAAATTTGTCTCCTTTAGCCACAAGGGTATCTAAAGGCTTACACTCTTTCAAGTCGAATCTTTCTAAAACCTTATTGATATAGCTCTTTTGTGATAACCCAAAAGTACCTCGAGAGCGATCTCTAAGTATTTGGATTCCTAATACAAAAGAGGCTTCACCAAGATCTTTCATTTCGAATTTCTCATCGTAAATCTCTTAGTTTCACACAATAAGTCTATATCGCTACTTGCAAGAAGAATATCATCGACATATAAGACTAAGAAAATATATTTACTCCCATTGAACTTGTGATATACACAAATCATCAATGACATTCACTTCAAAACCATGGAAATGATCATTTGATGAAACTTGTGATACCATTGTTGGGAAGCTTACTTAAGCTCGTAGATGGATTTATTTAATTTGCAAACCATAGACTTTGGATCTCCAGATACAAAATTTTCTGGTTGCACCATATAGATCGTTTCTTCAATGTCTCCATTAAGAAACACAGTCTTCACATCCATCTAATGTAGCTCCAAATCAAAATGAGCTACCAAAGATTGCCATAATTGTTCTAAAAGAGTCCTTTGAAGATATCTTGGAGAGAATGTCTCTTTGTAGTCGATGCCCTCCTTTTGAGTGAAACCTTTTTACGACTAGACGAGCCTTATATATTTCGATATTGCCTTTTGAATCCCTTTTGGTTTTAAATATCCATTTACAACCAATGGGTTCCATACCTTTAGGCAATTCGACAAGATCCCAAACGCCGTTGTCACTCATAGACTTTATCTCATCTTTCATGGCATCAATCCATTTTTGAGAGTTGGGGTGGCATGGCTTGTCCAAAGGTGACCGGATTATCCTCTCAAACCAATGCCATCCTCATGTTCTTGGAGAAACACTATGTAATCGTCTGCAAATTGCACTTCTATTTTCTTTAGTGGATCTCTTTAATGGCACCTCTTGAGGTTCTTTGAGTTTGTTCTTGACTAATGGAGGAAGAATCTCGTTGTTGCCTTGAGTTGGAATGATGTCGGGGCATGGATCTCAACATCATTTTCTAATGTCGAATCAAGTTTCTTGAAAAAGAATAGGTATGAAGACCAAATCACTGTTAGTAACAAATTCTTCCTCAAAGACAACATTCCTTATGATCTCTTCCTCCCAAACTCAACTTCCTCAAGAAATCTAGCATTTCCCGTTTCAAAAAAGTTCTTGATGTGGGATTGTAAAACTTATACCCCGAGAGTATTGTGGATAACCAACAAAATAAAGACTAAGCGTGCTCGAGTCCAATTTACCTTCATACGACTTATAGGGTTGCGCCACCGACAACCCCAAATGTGCAAGTGCCTAATACTAGGTTTCTTGCCCATCCAAAGTTCATAAGAGGTTTTGGTAATCGCTTTGCTTGGCACCCTATTAAGAATATGTACAAGCTGATCTTTAAGGCTTCTTCCCAAAGTGACTCGTAAGGATGAATGACTAATCATGCTCCTCACCATATCCTTAAGAGTCCTTTAGTCGTTCAAACACCATTCATGTTAGGTGTCCCCGACATTGTGTATTGCGGAATGATTACACACTCTTTGAGGAAAAGTGCGAAGGGTCCAGGACGTGTTCACCTAATCCATCATATTGGCCGTAATATTCATCTCCACGGTCCGATCGATGGCCTTAATTTTCTTTCCAAGTCAAAGTTCAAATTCAGCTTTAAAAGACTTAAAAACATCCAAGGATTTGGATTTCTCATGAATCAAATATAGGTAGTCGAATCTAGAGTAATCATCTATGAACGTAATGAAGTATCGTTGTCCATTCCAGGATGCCATAGGGAATGGACCACAAATGTCGGTGAATAAGTTCTAATATCCTTATCTCTTTTGGCACCTAATTTCCTTATGTTTGTTTGTTTCCCCTTGATGCACTCAATACAGACTTGAAAATCTGTTAGATCTAGAGGATCAAGGATTCCATCCAACACAAGCCTTTGTATTCTTTACTTAGAGATATGCCCTAAACGTTTGTGCCACATAATGGCAGAATCCTCAACAAATTTTCTCTTTGTAGCTTTTGAAGAAGTTTGCAGTATAATGTTATGGGAACTAACAACATCAAGCATATAAAGATTATCAATTAAGGAGCCAGTACCAATAAGATTTGAATTTTGAAAAAAACTAACTTTATTATTTCCAAAATAACAAGAAAAAACTAATTTGTCCAAACTAGAAATAGAAACTAAATTTCGCCGAAAAGATGGTGCAACAAACATTTCAAATAAATCTAAATAAAAACCACTCCTAAATTGTAATCTAAAAGTTCCTATAGCTTCTACTGCAACTTTATTGCGTCGCCCACATAGATGAATCTTTCAGCATCACTTGGCGGTCGGCTCCACAGCAACCACCGCAGGACATACTTATGTGAGTAGTAGCACCATAATCTACCCACCAAGTATTTTTAGGTACAAAGGCCAAATTAACCTCAGAACAAACTAAAGTTAGAAGCGTACCCTTCTTTACACGCCAGTCGGCGTACTTGGGACAATCTTTCTTCATGTGTCCCGGTTTCTTGTAGAAATAGCAGCTTTTAGCCTCAATCTTCTGCTTTTTCTATTGAGAAGACCCTTCTGCAGTACCTTTAGCTCTCTTTTTCTTCTTGTTTTGAGAGGTAGATGCCAAATGAGCACTTTCAGTCTTATCCCTTTGTTGCCTCTCTTCTTCTTGCACACAGTGAGATATAAGCTCATTTAGGTTCCATTTATCCTTTTGAGTATTATAATTCACTTTGAATTGCCCAAAGTGTGCAGGAAGCGAGATCAAAACCAAGTGCACAAGCAAATCATCAAATACATCTAGCTTTAGTGCCTTCAGTTTTGATGCGAGATTAGACATCTCCATAATATACTCCCTTATGTTCCCCTTGCCATTGTACTTCATGGAAACGAGTGTGGCCAAAAGGCTACTCGCCTCCTACTTTTCATTCCTAATGAAGTACGACTGAATGAACTCAAGGAACTTTTTGGCATTTTCACTCTCAACCATAGAGCCCCGAAATGCCTCCGGAATGGAGCGCTTCATGATCATTAAACTCATTCTATTCGATCGATCCCACTTCTCAATTTTGGCCTCATTAGGGTCATCCGAAATAGCAGTAGGTCGATTCGAGCGAAGAGCCAGATCCAAATCCATACAACCGAGAACAATCTCTACTGTTTCTTTCCAAATCTTAAAGTTTGTCCCACTTAGCATTGGGATATTGTTGACTTGAACGGAAACATTAGTAGTTGTAGCAATAGAAACTGAATGGAGAACAACTATTAACATACTCATAAACATGCATGTCATAAAATAATTAAGACATGAATTAACAAATAAATTAGGGACTCATGGCAAGGTACCATGTACAACATTAACCTCAATCGAAGGACAGAAATTGCAAGTGGTATTCTTGTTGTAATGATAAAGCATTGATAATAAGTTACAAAACAAAAATCTATCGGGGACGGACAAATGCTCACATGAAAATCTATATAATTATCACATACTTATCATCACATGTGTGTTATTATTATTCGCCAAACTGTGTCAAACCGGGGGCCAATCACGATTCACATAATTAACTCCACACCATCTATGTAATTTCAATAAAGTCGCTCTCTACAACAAGAGGTTACGAAGGTAACATGATGTTTCAATTAACTTAATTGAATATTAGTAGACCAATTAAGCAAGGAACAATTAATAATTAACTTAATATAATTGTTGCTTAATTGAACAACATTAAATGTCATCCCTAATTTAATTTTAATTAAAGTCTAAAAACCAAATTAAACTTTAATTAAACCATATTTAGATTAAAGCCAAAAAAGACGTAATCAGGCTAAAATCTAATGTGAATCAATTTGAAACCAGGCCCAAATTACGGTTCATATGCAAGCAAGACCGCATATAAGGGTTTAATCACACAACAAAAAAATGACCGCATAAAGGTTAATGTCCTAATTACATGAAAGTCCTAAAGTCCCTTTTAACAATAAGTGGGCCCCAAACAAGGAATAATCACATAAATGGCTGCAAAAAAACTTAATCGACAAGTGGGTCACAAACAAAACTTAATAACAGTTGGCACAAACTCGGGGTAATGGGTAGCCAAAAAAATTTCAATATCATATTAACCCCTCATATTTCCAAAAAGAACAAAATACTCTCTTCTCCATCAACACCCTATTTTCCCCAAATCACAAAATCCCATCGCCATGTTTCAAGATCGAATAAAATCGAAAGCATCTTCAACAAACATTAACAGACCATCGAAAATCATCCAACATCATCAAATGAAGGCATATTGAATTCTTCAAGATGATTACATAACATTAATAGTTAAGTTTAAAATCAAGGATCCCAAGCATGCGGTTTACAAAAAATCCAAACCGAAAGCATGTTGAATTCTTAAAAATAAAATATTAATTCAAAAATTGAATCAACTAAGCTAACATAAGATTTGCGAAACATAGCCCCTAATTCAAATTGTTGGTAAAAATCGGGCGGGGAAGAATAAGACCCAAATTTGGGTTTTTTGCGATTTTTTTTAATTTAAAAAAAATAAAAATAAACAAAAGGATCAATCAATCGACATCTCATCTTAAAATCGCAAGAACCCACTTTTAGATTTCTGTAATTCAAATCGCATGGTATACAAGTTGACAGGCAAATCAACAAAATTTCATGCGTGCATGAGGAAATCAATTATGAATCAGCAAATCGATATTATCGATACAAATAACAAAAAATTCCATAATCCCAACGATTAGACATGATGACTGCTCTGATACCACTTGTTGGAATTTTATTACAATAATCATAAAATTCACATAATCATCCTAGATGCGGAAAATTCTAGGATAAAAAATCATGCTTTAAATCATCAAAGATTTACGGGATGGTGAAATACCTGGATCCATAGCAAGATTTATGTGCGGATACCTCAATAAACGATCTATCCGGACACGAACAGCTTGAGTGTACCAACATGAATCCAGGTTTAACGATTAAATCGAGATTATGATCTTCCTCAACTAAATCTCCAGTTCCTTATGGGACCTTCGTTTTCTTTCTTGATAGGGAGAATAGAAAACTATGTGTGATTTAGTATGTTGGGGACCATAACCATAATGTTCTTTATATAGGTATCAAATTAGGGTTCCCATAACCCCTAAGTTGATTCCTATTAGGCATATACTCTTTTGTTTCCACATCAAATTTAGTAGCCTTAGGACTCCACCGGGATTTTAGATCACTTAATTAGTCCATAATAATTAAATGATAGATATAATTGTAATTAAATATGTTGCCCATATATTAGGAATTAAATAATTCCTAACATAAAATAGTTATACACCGATAACCAAGTTTCCAACATTCATCACTTGTCAGAACTAACCTGTTTCTTCATCCCAACCAAAGCCCGTATGAGAGGTAATCAAGTTATGATACATTCTCCATTTTTGCTTCAATCGATCGAACTTACCTTCAAGTTGCGTGGTCGTGTAACTAAATCCGGGGAACAATAATTGCATTCGGATGGAAATATCAAACCATATCCATGACATAAATTTAGAACCAAGATGCGGGATTGTAATACTTCTTCATACATTAGTGCAATGAATGTGTTTTCATTGAATCTAGGCCAAGATGCATCGCCAGCCTGGGGTTGAAGGCTGCTCTGCGAGCTTAATTCCATCTGATCAAATAATATAGTGAATTAAGTTAGTATATCATCTTCATTTGACACATTAAAGCAGAGGATAATCAATTGCTACGTAAACATGCATGTGTGGAACATACGGTAGAGGTAGAAAATTAATAGGGAGGTCAATATATTATTTCCCTACCTTTCATTTTCTATTTGGCGGGGAAGCCTTGATTGACACTACCTAGGCTTTCTTGGTGTAAATTGTCGCCGTCTCTGCAATGAATGTTTTAACCGATGAAATTTTTTGTAGAGTTTGGGGGATTAATTTGGACACAAGCTTCTTTAGACTTGAGGACAAATCTAGGTTTCTATTTGAAGACTACCTCCAATGGTATTCATTGAATGCACATGGTCATTACACAACAATAAAATATAGTACATTATATATCTTTATAATAAATGGTTCTGCAAATATATCTTCTTTGTTCGACAAATTGAGCTTACATGGTTTATTGGACATATGGGTTTGTTTTTTAATTAATTAATAAAATAAATGATTGTGCTTCACCTAGTAGGTCAATACACAATAATAAATTATAGTAGTGGATATTAACAACGTCTAATGTGATACTTGCCTATTGTCCTATCCATTTAAAAGACATTAACGACGTATAACTTCCACCTGCAAGTAGGGTTAATGGTATGTTCTTGCAGATTTAAAAGTCACTATGAGGTTGATTGACATCGAATTCTTGTGGTGTCACTCACATTCAATACATGCAGACATACACAGGTTGGTAGGTTTAATATTTAATTAGTTGTTTATTATTTAATAGTAACAATTGTTAGATAAATGTTTTTATCATGATTTTGATGATTTTGTTCAAATGAGTTTTTATACCAAAACAATGTCCCTAAATGTTGTCCCAACACTTCCGATCGATCTAAAATGTTTTTACTATTTTTCTGAGTATTTCTTGAAGTTTATAATCGATTTAAAATTGGACAACACTTTTGTTTCAGCTCGACCCTGTCCGCCCTATAGGGCAACCCGTACTGAGTTGAGTTTTGAAACAAAAATGGGACGTAAGAGAAAACGGTGAGGCGAACGGTCGACCAGGGGAGGGCGGCCGGTGAGGGCGAACGACGGCCGACCACATCGGCGGCCGTGCACAGTGCCCTCTCGAATGCAGACTTCTCTGTTTTGATTTTCTATCAACCCCAACCGGTCAAGACCAAGGGCGACCGGTCGAACCCCCCTTCGACCGGTCCCCCTGTGTAAAAATTCGCAGAATTCTTTTCAATCTTATCTCTGTGCGACCGGTCGAACCCCTGTTTTGACAGCAAACTATCCGTTGCATTTTCAGACAGCTTTTCCCTATTTTGTGGGATTGATTTCTAACAGCTATATTGATGATTTTAAATGGTTTCTTTTGCAGCAAATCACTCCCCAAGGAGGAGCCAATGTCTGGAAATCAAGCCAAGACCTCTCCTATAAATAGAGGCTTCATTCAAGCAACAAGATACAACACTCTATACAAGCAAAGAGCAAACAAAGCAAACACTTTCATATATCTTGTTGTATTAGCCTTAGCACTTTCACTTGCACAAATTTGAGGTCTAGGCTTTCAATTCTTGATTACACTTGTACTCATATTGTATCAATCATTATTGAGTTGTAATCTTGATTTTGGTCATCATTCAACACAAGACATCCTTGTGAGTGTTCTTGTGGTAAGAATACACTTGGGTGATCTAGGTGATAGGTGTTTGAAGGTTGTGGTAATCTTCAAAGGTGTTGTAAGAGGATTGTGGTAATCCTCAAGGTGGTGTAAGAGGGTTGTGGTAATCCTCAAGGTGTTGTATTAATTTTTGGTAAATTAATAAAATCTTTTTCTTTTGAAATCCATCCCTGATATACTTTGGGGTGGTAGAGGATTAGGCCCTAGGTGGGTTGAACCTCTTTAAATCGACGAGTGTTGTTTAATTTCCGCATTTACATTCTCGTCTTTGTTTGATTATTTGAAAAAGAGGGCAAAAATCGAAAAACCAAGATAATCTATTCACCCCCTCTAGATTATCGTAGCCACTGGACTAACAAGTGGTATCAAAGCCAAACTCTTTGGCTAGCTCGTTCAGTAAAGAGGAAAGATCCATGGCTACGAATGACGCTTATCTCACCACCAGGCGCCTCCACCAACAAGCCACCATTGTTCGACGCCAACAACTACGCATTTTGGAAAGATCGTATGGAGTGCTTTCTACAAGGGTGCGGGTTTGACATATGGAATGTGGTTATTGAAGGAGTTGATCAACCAACGAAAAAAATGGAGGATGGCACCTCGGCTCCTAAACCTTTCAAGGAGTTCGATGAAAATGATAAGAAGGCTTTCTCTCTAAACGGTAAGGCCTTAAATATTTTGCATTGCTCACTTACCGCCACCGAGTACAATCGCATACGAGGCATAAGGTCGGCACATGAGGTTTGGGAAAAATTGGAGACTATATATGAAGGGACAAAGAAGGTCAAGCAAGCTAGAAAGACCATGCTTGTTAAAGACTTTGAAAATTTTAACATGTATGATGGTGAAAGCATCTCCAAGATGGTGGAAAGGCGACAACATTGTCAATCCTCTTGTGGCCCTCGGTAAAGTCATCTCCGAAGAAGACAAAGTGACTAAGGTATTGAATGCTCTTCCCGGCTCATGGTCCGAAAAGGTGACGGCAATCACGGAAGCACAAAATCTTGAGACACTCAAGTTTGACGAGCTCATCGGGAACCTCCTCATCTATGAAGTCTATCTCAAGGAGAGGAAAAATACCAAACCAACCATCAATCAATCGGGTATGCAAAATATTCCTAAAGGTCTTGCTTCTTCTTCTAATAATGCATACTATGATAATGATGATGATGATGAGAGACGGCCGCACTTGTTCGAAAATTTGCAAAATTTGTGAATAAAAATAAAGCAAGAAAACCAAGAGATAATGCTTGCTTTAAGTGCGGAAAACCCGGCACTTCATAGCCGATTGCCCAAAACTCAATGAGGAGGAATAAAAGAAAAAGAAGCCTTTTCCGAAAAAGAAGGCTCTAAATGCGGATGTCAAAACTTGGGATGAGTTACTCGAGACATCCGACGAGGAAGGTGAAACCGAACATGGTCTTATGGCTATAGACGATGAAAATAATGAGGTACGCCTAACTCCTCTACCTCCTCCTTAGTTGATGAATTGCAATGTGATTTTGATGAGTTGCAAAATGAATTTCAAAAATTGATTGTTAAATACAAGAATTTAAAGAAGGAGCATAAAGAGCTTAAAATAGAAAAGGATAAATTATTTACATCTTATGAGACTCTTGATCATGCTCATGCTATTACCCTTACTCAAATTCAAACTCTTGAAACCGAGAAACAAATGCTTACTAATGATATTGATAATTTGAAAAAGGATGTGCATCGTTTTAATTTAAGCACGGATAAGGTTACTAAAATTTTAGATGCACAAAGAGGTGAGCATTCAAAACAAGGACTTGGTTACAAACCATTTCAAAAAGTCTTTAAGAAAAATAACCAAGGTCCGACTTTCATACGTGCTAGTAGCTCTCATACTCCTACTTGTTTTTATTGTGGCAAAATTGGACATTATGCTAATAATTGCAAATTGAGAAATAGCTCTAGTTATGTTTGGAGACCCAAAGGTCTCAAAACTAACCCTCATGGACCCCAAAATTATAGGGTACCTAAAAGAAATGCTTTTGTAGGTAATAGGGGCTATAACAACCATGGAGGATTCGAAATGGCTCGTGGACAGCGGATGTTCACGCCATATGACCGGGAGGAGAGAGCTTTTTACCAACATCAAGCTCCAAGAAGAGGGTATGGTCATGTTCGCAATGGCAAAGGAAAAATTCTTGGAAATGGAGAAATTGGTAACTCTTCTTTCTCTCTTTGTAATGTTCTCTTAGTAGAAGGGCTTAAGTTTAATTTGATAAGTGTTAGCCAACTTTGTGATTCAAATTATGATGTTTCTTTTAATAAAGAAAAATGTCTTATTCTTAAAAATGGTAATATTATTTGTGAAGCAAATAGAAAAGGCAATCTTTACAAAATTTGTACTAGTGATTTGGTTAGTCAAAATGTTTCTTGTCTTGTCGCCAATAATGATTTAACGAGTTTATGGCATAGGCGACTCGGACATGTTGGATACAAGAATTTGAAAAATATTTACAAAAACCAACATGTAAAAGGACTACCCAAATTGAATTTTGAAAATCTTGGCTTATGTGACACTTGTCAAAAGAACAAATTAGTTAAGAGTAGTTTTAAGCCCAAAAATGAAATTTCCACTACCAAACCCCTACAATTGCTTCACCTTGATTTGTATGGGGATATTGGTACGGCTAGTCTAAGTGGAAAACATTACACTTTCGTTATTGTCGATGATTTTTCTAGATACACTTGGGCTCTTTTTCTTGCAAATAAAAGCGATGCCGTTAATGAGTTTGTTAAGTTGTGTAGACGCATTGAGAATGAAAAGGAAGATACTATTAAAACTATTCAAGTGATCGAGGCGGAGAATTTGACGGTGAGTTTAGAGTCTTTTGTGAAACCAAGGGATATACACACAATTTTTCGGCTCCAAGGACACCTCAACAAAATGGTGTAGCCGAAAGGAAGAATCGGACGCTACAAGAAATGAGTCGGTCCATGCTCAATGAATTTTCTCTTCCAAAATATTTTTGGGCCGAAGCCGTAAGTACCGCTTGCTATGTCATTAATCGAGTTTATATTCGTCCTAAAATGAATAAAACTCCATATGAGCTTTGGAAAGGAAGAACTCCAAATATTAGTTATTTCAAAATATTTGGATGTAAGTGCTTTATTTTGAATACTAAGGATCAATTGGACAAACTTGATCCTAAGGCCGATGAAGGAATATTTATGGGGTATTCAACCAAGAGCAAAGCATATCGGGTTTACAATAAGACTAGCATGGTTGTTGAAGAATCTATTCATGTCAAATTTAATGAAGCCTCGGGTGTTGAAAGAATACCCAATGACGATAGTGATGAAGAGGATATTGTTGAACCTATTGTTCAAAGTGATGCTCATAATGATAAACCTTCTATTTCAAATGATCAACCTTCAAGTTCAAATGTTCCTCAAGAAGATAGGGGTGATACTTGAATCTTCCCGTAGCATTGAAATTTAAGGAGATCACCCAAAAGATCTTATTATTGGTGATCCCCTTGATAAAATAATGACTCAAGAAATTTTGCCGAGAAAGCTCTTATATCTCAAAAGGAGCCTAAAAATGCTAAGGAAGCTATTGAGGATGAAGATTGGTTTTTGGAAATGCAAGAGAGTTGAATCAATTTGAAAGAAATGATGTATGGGAATTAGTACCTTGTCCTCCATCTCAAACAATTATTGGTACAAAATGGGTATTCGGAACAAACTTGATGATCAAGGCAACATTGTTCGAAATAAGGCAAGGTTAGTAGCTCAAGGGTATTGTCAAGAAGAAGGTATTGACTATGATGAAACTTTTGCACCCGTAGCACGTTTAAAAGCTATTCGTATTTTACTTGCCTATTCTTGTTTTAAAAATTTCAAACTTTACCAAATGGATGTTAAATCCGCTTTCTTAAATGGTATTATTCAAGAAGAAGTCTATGTAAAACAACCTCCGGGTTTGAAAATTTTTCTAGGCCTAATGATGTTTATAAACTTAAAAAGGCTTTGTATGGTTTAAAACAAGCACCCGTGCATGGTATGATAGACTTAGCTCTTTTCTTTTGCAAAATGGTTTTACAAGAGGTAAAGTTGATACTACACTCTTTGTTTTTGAAAAGGGAAGATTGTTTACTTGTGCAAATTTATGTTGATGATATTATCTTTGGTGCTACTAATGAATCTTTGTGCAAGAAATTCTCCAAGTTAATGCAAGGTGAATTCGAGATGAGTATGATGGGGAGCTAAATTTCTTCCTTGGACTTCAAATTAAGCAATGCCAAGAAGGTATTTATATTTCGCAATCAAAGTATACAAAAGAACTTTTGAAGAAGTTCGGCATTGAAGAAGGAAGAACCGCCTCGACTCTATGGCAACCAATGTCAAAATTGACAAAGATGAAAAAGGCAAGACGGTTGATGAATCCAAGTATCGAGGTATGATTGGTAGTTTACTTTATTTAACCGCTAGTAGACCGGACATTCTTCATGTCGTATGCCTATGTGCTCGTTTTCAAAGCAATCCAAAAGAATCTCATATGAGTGCCGTTAAACGGATTTTTCGATATTTGAAAGGCACTATTCAATATGGTTTATTTTATCCAAAGAATGAAAATTTTTCTCTTAAAGGTTATAGTGATTCTGGACTATGCGGGTAATATTGATGATCGGAAAAGTACTTCCTGATCATGTCAATTTTTAAGCGATTGCCTAGTTTCTTGGTTTTCAAAGAAATCAAAAACTGTGTTTCTCTTTCAACGGCCGGCGAATATATTTCCGCCGCATTTTGTTGTACTCAACTTCTTTGGATGAAACAAACCTTAGCGGATTACAAATGCTCTTTTGAAAACGTACCTATCTTTTGTGATAATATATCCGCTATAAATATTGCTCAAAACCCGGTTCATCATAAATCGTACTAAACATATTGAGATTCGACATCATTTTCTAAGGGATTGTGTCTCAAAACGAAAAATTGAGATATCGTTTGTGCCATCTCAAGATCAATTAGCGGACATTTTTACAAAACCGCTAACTTCCGAGACTTTTGCGTCAATACGAGCTCGGTTAGGCATAATGCATATTGAATGAGGTCTACGTTTGCATTTTGCATGTTTTTAAAACTTAGGGGGCGAAAAATCGGATTTTTGGTTGAAAATTCGGATTTTGAAAAATTTGACAGAATCAAATGGATCGAAGAGGTTGAGGGCAACCGTCGCCCTCAATGTCGGCGACCGGCCGCCCTCAACCACGACCGGCGCCTAGGCTAAATTTTGGTTTAAGTTCGTTCTCGTCTTGACATTTGACAGTTTCACTTCTTTTTGCCTTTTTTCGTTCCTTTTGCCAAATGCACACAATTGTCACTCAAAATTGATTTTCATGCATTCAATTCATATCTTGGACCTTATATAGCATGTTTATCATCATCATTGCTCATCTTTTCCGATCAAATGGTAAGATTTTTCCTTACTTTGCTCAATTGGGTTGAACCCTTGAGTTTATGGCTTTCTTGTATATTTCTTGATAATTTTTGCTTATGATCTTGATGAGATTAGTTATTATGTTGTATTGTATGATGTTTGATGTGAATTGGTGATGCAATTTTTGGCTTGGATCATTTACAAGGGCTATATACAACTCTTTTTATTTTTCACGCCCACAATGTGTTCGATGAAATGTTACAATGAAAATTTCAACTTCTACATGATTCCCTCGCTTCCAAAAGTCTTCAATACTCATTGAGATCATGTTTTGGGAAATATAACGAGCATATGAACTCTTCATGATACATTTCTCCCATTTTCCTTGGTTTTTAAGCCTAAATTACTCAATGGTTGATAAACCATTTCTTTGGCGCACTTTGATATACTTCTATGATGTTTTTATCATCCTAACATTCTTTTTGATGATTCCAAAGGGGAGAAACAGAAATTGGCTCGTTAGCTCAAATAAGCTAATAAAAGCTCATGATAGAAGCTACAAGCTATGGCTTATTAAGACCATAAGTTGTGAAGAAAACTCACCCAATGATTGTTTTATACTTGTTTGCATGGATAATAAGTATTTGTGACAGGGGGAGCTTCTAAGCTCATGGAGTTGTTGTTTCTTTCGTAAAAGCTTGTGCTTCTTGCTTATGCAATATTTCTTCTTAATGTGCTTGTTGATAGGGGAGCTTTTGTAAAATGTTTTTAAACGGATAGTTTACTCATAAACCGGAAAATTATTTTGTTTTTCAAATCGTCCTCTTGAAAATTGTTTTGGTTTGTAATCATCAAAAAGGGGAGTTTGTTAGATAAATGTTTTTATCATGATTTTGATGATTTTGTTCAAATGAGTTTTTATACCAAAACAATGTCCCTAAATGTTGTCCCAACACTTCCGATCGATCTAAAATGTTTTTACTATTTTTCTGAGTATTTCTTGAAGTTTATAATCGATTTAAAATTGGACAACACTTTTGTTTCAGCTCGACCGGTCGCTCTATAGGGCAACCCGCACTGAGTTGAGTTTTGAAACAGAAAATGGGACGTAAGAGAAAACGGTGAGGGCGACCGGCGACCACCGGGTGACCATGCACTGGAGTGCCCTCTCGAATGCGACTTCTCTGTTTTGATTTTCTATCAACCCCAACCGGTCAAGACCAAGGGCGGCGACCGGCCGAACCCCCCTTCGACCGGTCCCCTGTAAAAAATTCGCAGAATTCTTTTCAATCTTATCTCTGTGCGACCGTCGAACCCCTGTTTTGACAAAGAAACTATCCGTGCATTTTCGGACATCTTTTCCTATTTTGTGGGATTGATTTCTAACACTATATTGATGATTTTAAATGGTTTCTTTTGCAGCAAATCACTCCCCAAGGAGGAGCCAATGTCCGGAAATCAAGCCAAGACCTCTCCTATAAATAGAGGCTTCATTCAAGCAACAAGATACAACACTCTATACAAGCAAAGAGCAAACAAAGCAAACACTTTCATATATCTTGTTGTATTAGCCTTAGCACTATCACTTGCACAAATTTGAGGTCTAGGCTTCCAATTCTTGATTACACTTGTACTCATATTGTATCAATCATTATTGAGTTGTAATCTTGATTTTGGTCATCATTCAACACAAGACATCCTTGTGAGTGTTCTTGTGGTTAGAATACACTTGGGTGATCTAGGTGATAGGTGTTTGAAGGTTGTGGTAATCTTCAAAGGTGTTGTAAGAGGATTGTGGTAATCCTCAAGGTGGTGTAAGAGGGTTGTGGTAATCCTCAAGGTGTTGTATTAATTTTTGCAAATTAATAAAATCTTTTTTTCTTTTGAAATCCATCCCTGATATCTTTTGGGGTGGTAGAGATTAGGCCCTAGGTGGGTTGAACCTCTTTAAATCGACGAGTGTTGTTTAATTTCCGCATTTACATTCTCGTCTTTGTTTGATTATTCAAAAAGAGGGCAAAATCGAAAAACCAAGATAATCTATTCACCCCCTCTAGATTATCGTAGCCACTGACTAACAACAATTTGCTTCAAGATGAATACATTCATTTTAGTAGACATATTTCAATATATGTAACCATATTGAGTGTATGAACTTCACATAATCGTCGAACAGAAAAAATATTAAGTAGACCATATCATATTATTTCCTACTACCTCCCATGGCACCGAAAGAGAAAATGACACAAAAAAATTGTTCTACATCGAGACATTGACGTTGATCAAGCTGACAATCAAGTTTCATTCAACTTCTGGTTGAACAAAGTTGCGCGGGTAATTTCTATCCCGGAAACATAAATGTGAACGCCATCTACACGACATTGGTGAAAGTGAATGAAGAATTCCAAACGACTTTCACGTTTGAATATGTTGTTGGTCGCACCAAGTTGCTCCGCAAGTGACATAAAACCTTCAATTGGATCATCAACATCCCTAGAGTTAAGTATGATATTTGGTCGAATGTCGTCACCGCACCTAGTCACGTGTGGGATCTTGTATGGCATGTAAGTGTTTGTGCAAATGACACGATTGGTTTTGTTCTACTTGTCAGAACATTTTTTTACCACTTTGAGGTTTTCATATGTGACTATATATATGTGCAGGAACGTAGATTTGGATTGTGTACATGGAGAAAGGTGAGCGTGAGTTCAGTGCACTATGTTGTATATTTAATGTCCCGGATGGAATAAATACTATAGACTGACAACTTTTATACATGAATGCTACAAGTGTGGAATTACCATGCCACGTGTCGAAGTTGTTTTTAAGCCCCCCCAGTTTCTTTACAAGTATTTATGTGTTTATCTAGGATGTATATTTTATTTGTAGCTTGTAGGTTTTGCGCGGTTGTGTGTTACAATCATAACATACATATATTGGTTAAGGTGTGCTTTCATCTTTTATGAACATACTTTTCGTTATTGCATGTAAACTAGAATATTATTACTTCTCGTACCATTTGTTACGATTTATATGTTTTCTAAAAAAATATTACCAAACACTGAGCAAGTATAATCTTTTTTTTTAAATTTGAATAATAATAATGACCATGTTTGAAATTTAGCTTATTGGGTTGCCAAAATGCATATTCATTCGCCGCAGTTTCTGAATATATTATGTATGAGAATATTGAATTTAGTTACCATGAGACAAAATGACAATATATAAGAAGTAGGCATTGATATTAAATTATTATCATAAACTTTTGTGTAGAAAGTTTAGTTTTACTTTCTGTAATTTTAAGTAAATAACATGTCCCAAAAAAAGGATACCTGTTTAGGTTGTATTTTAAATTCTTTTATGTGGTCGCTTGATTTGCAATAGATCCTATTTTCTTGTTTGCTCATTTACGCTTTCATTTTCAAGACATATGGGTGATTCACTTATAGTTTCAAGTATATTATCATTCTTGAATAATTCCAATGCGATGGTTTCAGTCAAGTTTACAATGAATCTTTGATGAATATAAATGGGATGTAAATTATTTTTTTCTTCTTTTTTATGTTGGAGGAGAGTGAACCAACACCTGATGCATGATTTTCAAACTTTCTGAAGAACTTGGAGTAGGATTTAAATCTGAAGTAGATGTATCCATTTTTCCTTCATTTTAGAATGATATCCCACCATGATAAATTGTTGTTTGTCCTTCCCTTCTCCACTTACAATGGCTTAGTGTCAATTATTTATTTATTTACGATCTAATTCTCTAATTAAGTTGCGAAATTTATATATTAAACTATATTTTAATGCGAGAAAATCAACAAATTATGTCGATGGATTCAACAATCCCAGCAAAGACTTATGAGAATAAATCAAAAGGTATTCATTTTACTATTAGAGACTTTAAGAGTAGGATATCCAACATGTTGCGTACATAAATTCTCGTAAAAAAATCGCAAAATAATAATGATGGATGAAAGAAGTAATAAAAAAATAGAATACAATATTTTATGTTTAAGCAATTATTATATCTTAAAGATTATAAACAAAATTGATGTTTCTTCACGAGTGCATATTGAGTTATCATCTTCAATGATGACATTAATTATTTTGCGTGCACATTTACAACTAATAACACTTACCTAATTTCAAATCCAGAAGTTAAAATAGCTAATCGATTGTTTCCTAATGCACACCCTAAAGAAATTGGTGTTAAAGAAATATATTATTGTGAAAGGTGCACTAAACCCGATTGAATATATGATTGGATACAATTTTGTGGAGTTCAAATATATAGATTTTGAACAACACAAAAAGTGGAATAGTATAACTTCTTCCTCTCTAACTTACTATATAATTATATTTATATTTAATAGTATTTTAATAATCAGAAATTCTATCATGCGGATGTGTATGTGATTTTACTAAGAGTTAAAAAATGTAAAATGACGGTTAATTCAATGACTGCATTGAAATCTGTGAGAGAAATAATGATCATCAATGAAGAGTAATGAAAATATCATAATTATTTTTTATTATCATATATTCCTTAACATTTTAATTATAAAAAGCCTTAGCTTTATTCAATTTTCTAAAAATTCTATGTCAGTTACACACTTATCGAATGACTTATTATCTATTGAACATATATCATCCCATAATTGTTTCTATTTGGTAAGATCTAACATCAAATGAATGAAATAGATTGCGGGATATTCTTAATCAAAATCCAATACTTGCTATCACTGATGTCACCCCAAAAAAATATGTAGGTAATATTTATCCAAGTTCAATTGATTCATAAAAATATGCCTTTTTATTCAAGATGCCGTAAAACTATAACAATTTATATGCCTACATTTCATGTGTATTGTACAAATTATAGCTTTTCTTGATTTTTTTTATTATTTTAGGTGAATTACAGCTGCAAACTACATCAATATCAATTCTACAGATAAGCCCGGCTTGTGAAGAAAACACTCATATGAGAATTTGGTAACGTAAATCCAAAAAAGATTATAATTGAATGACATTGGTCAAAATTAAAATTAACAAATGTTTTCTAATGTTACACATGTTACTATAAATTGATAATCCCATCAAAGTGTGAGATTTAACAATGATCTAGAAAATGAAAATTGCAAATGAAGTTTGCCTGGACAAAATCATATACAAGCGAGATACATAATGAGAGGTCAAGATATATTATTTAATATCATATTTTTAATTAGGACCATTTTGTATATTTTTGGATTATAATTTTTCTTAACCTTTTCTTTAATATATCACTTATATGATATGTATTCTTTGTTTTGAGTTATTGAAGGAATTGCAAATGAATCTTATGTGTATGATTCTCATGCGGTATGAGGCATCCAAAAATGTGTTGCTTCTATTTTCAAAAATAAAGACTCTGCGACTTGCAACAAATGCCGTGAGAAAAATATTGAAATAATACCAAGGTATTAGTTGAACTTAAAATATTATAAAATTTATTCATTCATCAAATACTAATTATTATTTTTTGAATTGAATATATGAAATAGTGTTGAATGCCGTAAAAACAACCACAATGTAATCATAACTTTGTTTGAGGAAACAACCACAATACTTATTGGATGCACAGTACAAGAGTATTTAACAACAATTGAACAGGTAAATTATTATGATTTTGCTTGTGATTTTGATTCTAAAACAATGTATCTGAAACTATTATGTGTGCTTGTGATTTTTGATATGTATTATATTAAGTTTTGTTGGAAAAATGATATTGGTCGACTTTGCATATATTGTTAGTCCAAGTGGCTACGATAATCTAGAGGGGGTGAATAGATTATGCCGATTTTTCGCAAATTGCCCTCTTTTTAAAATGAACAAGTAATTGACAAGAAAGTAAATGCGAAATTAAACAACACTCGATGATTTATAGTAGTTCAACCCACCTAGGGCCTAATCTACTACCACCCCAAGATCTCCTAGATGGATTTCAAAAAGAAAAAAAGATTTTATTAATTACCACAATTAATACAACACCTTGAGGATCACCACAATCCTCTTACAACACCTTCAAGGAGATTACCAAAATCTTCCTTCACCACCTTTGAAGAGTACCATACTCTTCAAACACTTATCACCTAGATCACCCAAGTGTATTCTTACCACAAGAATACTCACAAGGATGTCTTGTGTTAAATGATGGACAAAAAATTAAGATTACAACAATATGAAACCAATACAAAGATTGAGTGCAAGTGTAATCAAGAATCAAAAAGCCTAGACCTCAAAGATGTGCAAGTGAAAGTACTTAGGCTATTACAACAAGAATGTAAAAATGAAAGCTTGAACAATTTGCATTTCTTGTTGTGTATTTTGCTTGTGTGTGTTGTATCTTGTGTCTTCAATTCATCCTCTATTTATAGGAAAGTCTTCACCAACATAGGCTCTCTATCTTCACTTTTGTCTACAAAAAGAAGATCACAAGATGTAGAAATATTGTACAAAAATCAAAAGTAAATCTTGTGTCAAGAATTTCAAACAACATAATTTTGTTTGTCACAAAATAAAGCATAGGCGACCTGTTGCCTGTTGAAGATTTCGACCGCTTTGAAAAAATTAGTGCGATCCAGGTACATGTCGTCAGGGGGTCGACCGGTCGACGGGGTGCGACCAAGCGCCCCAGGGTGCGACCGGTCGACCTCACCCTTGACCGGTCCCCTCTTCTTTTTTTTTTCACAAAATTTGTTTCTGTTTTCGTCTGTTTCATTTTTTCAACTCTTCGTACCGGGCCGACGCTTTGGGTGACCTATCGACCTCCAATTTGAAATGTTGTCCGATTTTTATCAAAAATAAACTTCAAGAAATACTTCAAAAAATTAGTAAAAATATTTTAAATCATTTGGGAGTATTTGGACAACATTTATAAACATAGTTTTGGTGTAAAAACCAATTTAAACAAAACCATCAAAAGTGTTGTCCAATTTTTATCAAATTA
The DNA here is from genome assembly GCA_016081115.2 of Rehmannia glutinosa. Taxonomy (NCBI): domain Eukaryota; kingdom Viridiplantae; phylum Streptophyta; class Magnoliopsida; order Lamiales; family Orobanchaceae; genus Rehmannia; species Rehmannia glutinosa. The sequence goes on from CM071926.1 coordinate 2,955,166, forward strand.
AAAACTCTAAGAAAAACTCTAAAAATTAGTAAAAACATTTTAAATCATTTAGGAGTATTTGGACAACATTTATAAACATTGTTTTGGTATAATAACTCATTTAAACATAATCATCAAAATCTTGATAAAAACATTTATCTAACAAACTCCCCCCTTTTGATGATTACAAACCAAAACAATTTTAGGAAGTAGATTTTAAAACAACACCAATTTTCCGGTCTAAAACATCAATCCATTTTAAGCAAGATTAATCATAAGTACAAACACACAAGGATAGGAGCAAAGATTTTTCAAAATCATTTTTGCACAAGCTCCCCTATCAATATGCATATCAAGAACAAGTATACAAGCAACAACTAAAAGCTTAAAACTTAGCTTTTACAACTTAAGCTTGAAAAGTCCTAAACACTCAAGAAATTGGGAGTGGATAAATTTCACAAGTCACCAAAAAAGGAGTTAAATCGAAAGCTCGTGCGCACTCTTTTAGCTAAAGGAGGAGCCAACGACATCAAAATCGATCGTTGTTTCTAAATCCTCTTCTCATTCTACTTGTTAATTATGTCGATTAAATTCTTAACGTGGAATGTGAGGGGTATTGCTAATCCGGGTAGTCAACGTCATTTGCATGCTCTTATTAAGCGTCATAAATTGCCTTTTGTTGCGCTTTTAGAACCCATGAATTTGCCTCGAGTTTAGTTTCTATTGTCGTAGATTTGGCTTTGATAATGGTTTGAGTAATTGTTCTAATCATATTTGGATTATGTATGTTTGCTCATTTACACTTTGACATTCTTGTTGATCATGTGCAAATGTTACATTGTAGATTGACGCGTCGGTTTTATTGCCTCAACCTATTTACTTGACTTTTGTGTATGCTAAATGTGATAGAGTAGCTAGATATGATTTGTGGGACACTTTGCGTGATATTGCGAGTAGTATGGAGGGGTTGCCTTGGCTAGTTAGCGGTGACTTTAACATCTTTTTGCATGATCACGAGAGGATTGGTGGTACTTCGATAGTCCGATGAGATGTTAGATTTTTCTTATATGATTGCGGATTGTGAGTTATTTGATACGGGGTGTGAGGGGCCTATCTTTACGTGGGCTAGAGGTGGGCTTGGGAGAGACTTGATAGGGCTTTGTATAATGAACATTGGGTGATGTGTTTACTTCTTCTATTGTTACGCATTTATCTCGTGTTCGCTCCGATCATGCTCCTTTACTCATATCTTGTCGCTTTGATCCGCATGTGCCTCATTCTTCTTTTTCGATTTCAAAGATATGTGGATACGTCACCATAGTTTTTTGCGGGTTGTCAAGAAGCATGGGGGCATCCTACGGGTTGGTTTGGAATGAGGAGCTTGCGGACAAGTTGAACAGGGTCAACCACATACTCAAGATTTGGAATCACCAGGCGTTTGGTAATGTTTTTGATCGAGTTAGACCGGGCCGATGAGGCGGTTTCATGGCTCAGTTGTATATGATAGTGATCCGTCTCCGACTCATCGGACCGAGAAACATCATCATCGTGTGGTGAGCACGAGCTACGTTGAAAATGGAGGAGGATTTTTGGCGCGCCGAAAGGCTGCAGTTAAGTGGGCGATCGAGGGGAGCGCAATACTAAGTTTTTCCACGGATTTGTTAAGCGACGGTGTCGCTAGGATTCACTCGATTGACGATGATGGGGTGGTGATCACACAGATTCTCGAGATTCTAAGTCGGCAGTTCGATTCTTTCGATCCTTATTGACTTCGACTTGGAGTATCCGATTCCCCACAGTAGATGAGTTCTTTCCCGCCTCGATTCCGTTGATCTTGATGGACTTTGTGTTATGCCGACGGCTCGGAGGTTCGCGATGCGGTGTTTGGGATTGATCCATCTAGTGTTTGAGGCCGATGGATTCTCATCTTTGTTCTTTCAAAGACATGGGGATTTTATCGAGACGGATGTTGAGGATGCGGTGGTTGACTTTTTCTCGGGTAATCTCATGCCATCCACGTTCACGCCTACATCTATAGTTCTCATTCGAAGGTTCCTCACCCTCGAAGTGGTGAGTTTCGCCGATTATCCTGCAACGTGATGAATAAGATTATCTCTAAGATTATGAATGCGCGGTTGGTCTCGATTCTGCTTTGATTGTGTCGCCGAATCGAGTTGTTTCACACCCGGTCGTGTCATCTCGGATAACATATTACTCGCGCAGAGCTTATCCATGATATCACCAGCTACGGAGATTCCTAATGTGGTGATGAAGTTGGATATGGCTAAAACTTATGATAGGTGCGCGGGATTTCTTGTATACGACTATGATTCACATGGGCCTCCCGCTTCGGTGGATTGATATGGTTGGCGGTATGTATTGAGCAACTGCGGCTTCTCTATTCTAGTTAATGGTATCCCTTCTCGGATATTTTCCTTCGACTCGGGGACTACGACGGGGGATCCTCTATCTCCCGCCTTGTTTGTTCTCGGCGGCGAGTATTTATCCCGTTTGATTCCATTATTAGACGACACCGAGATATGATTTATCGGACGCGCGGGTTTTCCTGACTCATTTGGCTTATCGATGATGTTGTTATCTTCACTAGGGCGTCGACGATGGCCTCGCCACGTTGAGCACTTTTCTCGAGCACTATTCTCGCTACTCGCCACGGCGGTGTCGGTGTCGTAAAAAGTAGATTCTTTTCCGCCCCACGTTACATTGATCGACGATCGGGAGCACATGGTTCATGGTGACGAGAATTTGTTCGCGATGACTTGTCGATGACTTATTTGGGTGTCCCTTTGTTCAAGGGGCGAATGACGAAAGAGCTTTTCCTCCCAATGATTCGAGAGGATGTTGGATAGAGTTCTTTGGGTGGTCGATCGACATCTCTCATTTGGTGGTAGGCTCGCTCTTATTCGAGCACGCTAATGGCCACCTCGTTGCATATTCTTGGTCATGCGGCCGCCAAAGACAGATTCTGCGCCCGATTGGAGCGAGATCATGGCTAGATTCTTCCTGGGATCCTATGCGGGACAGAAGAAGACTCATTGGATCGATTGGGATATTATCTGCCATCCTATTTCTCGAGGTGGGCTGGGGTTGTGCCGACTTTCAAATATTGTTGACGCCTTGATTCACAAGTTGTGGTGGAGGTTACGCGAGGGCCATTCGTTGTGGGCTCAATTCTTGATCGCCAATCTTTATTACAATGGGCTTGGTCTTCCCCAGAGCCTCCGTAACACATAATCATAGTCATCGAGAGGCGCTTGAGGCGGATCGGTATTCGAGCCCGGGAGCGGATTTTCTGGTCTATTGGTAGTGGTAGTCGTGTCGGTTTTGGGATGATACTTGGTTTGGGCATTGGCCACTTGCGGATCATTGTTTGGATCGGCCGTTGGGTCATATGACGGTTGATTGGTTCATTCGCGATGGTATGTGGGATAGAGATAGATTGTATGAGGTCTTGGTCTCCGGATGTGGGCTTCCCGAGAGTCTCATTGAGGATATATCCGGGTTCCGATTCTCACTGGGTCCGAGGATATCATGCGGTGGATGTTTACCTCTCATGGTGGGTTCTCTATGTCTTTTTGCTTGGGATTCTCTCCGGGTAGAAATGCTCGAACCCTTCGTATGGTGCCATTTGGAACGATGCTCTTATTCCTACTATCTCTATATTCCTTTGGCGCCTCCTTCGTGTCGTCTTCCTGTGGATATCAAGCTTCGTGCACGTGGCACTTCCCTTGCCTCACGTTCTGTTTGTTGCTTGAATAATCCACATTCATCTCCTCAGTCGAATCTATCCCTCACCTCTTTTTGATGAATGATACTATTCAGTCCGTGTGGAATCACTTTCTTCCTTGGTTTGACACTACACTTCCACACACCATTGATATGATATTGTTCCTTTCATTTTGGAGGAATCGCACACACGGATCACACACGAGGCACTTGAGTCTCTTGGTTCCCGCTTGATTTTATGGTTTGTCCGGATGGAAAGGAATAGTGTCAAGATCGACACCTTCCTTTCTTGGCATCTCACATTATTTGGCGGTGGAGCGGTATCTCCGGATTCTTGTTTCGGTCGACGCCTCAACCCATGATTGGTCGGATGCTTCCCTCTTGTTGTTGGCTTTTTGCGGGGAGTGCTCCACCACAGTTCCACGCAGCCGAGGATTGTGATTTGGCGAGCCCCTCGGTCTCCTCGGATCAAGGCCGAACACGGATGGTTCGTTTGATCGGGACACTTTGATTCTTTGGCGGTGGGGGATTGATTCGAGATCATTCGAGGCGGACTTATGTTGGATTTCATGCGGTGTCTAGCTTTCATGCCGAGCTTCTAGCGGCGGATATGGGGCTGGCATGCCCGTCTTTTTTCTTGATTTGGATCGAGTTGGGCGCGGCGCGGTGGTCACCACGATCACTTCCGGTGGTCTTGGCTCTTCGCAGGTTCAACACACCCGATTCGCATTCGGAACATCCGAGGACCTTGATGATTCGATTTCCCACATACACGAGAGAGGAATCGACCACCGATCACCTTGCGAGTTGGGAGTCACGCCCTTGGCGATCACATTGTTGATGAGGGCACGGCTTCTCACCACCTCCTAGCGCTCATTCGAGATGGACCACCGGGATATCCGAGCTTGATTTTCATAGATCATTGGTTCTCCTTTTATTTTTAGATATCTCATTATGATAGTCTTTCTAGATATCGTAGTGATAGGTTATTTGTTCTTTGATTTTCTCCGCTTGACCGGCATGACATTGTATGACATTTTGATTGTTTGATATACGGTAGGGATCACGCCTCAATCCCCCACCCCGGGGTGTTATTTTGCTAAAAAAAAAAAGCTTGAATATCATGAGCTTATAAGCTCCCCTGTCACAAGACATCATTAGTCAAGCATAAAAGTCCACAATACATCAAATGGACTAAGCAATATTCACAACTTATGGCTTTTAAGAGCCTTAGCTTATAGCTTTTCTTGCAAGCTTATTTTCGCTTCTTTGAGCGTATGAGCGTTTTCCTATTTCTCCCCTTTGGAATCATAAAAAGAATGTTAGCACAATAAAAACATCATATTTTCATATCAAAGTGCACAAATTTTATCGATTTATCGAGCTTTTAAAAATTGAAGCTTAAAAGGAAAAATTGATCAATTGACTTGCAAAAGCTCATTTGATTGATAAAACATTATCTCTATAAACTTATAAGACTTTTCAAATTGAGAGAATCATGTAGGTGATGAATTTTTCATTGAAACATTTCGTCAAACACTTGGCGTCGTCGAATAGAACTAGAAGAATATAACGCATTTGGGATTCGTTTAAGCCAAAAATTTCATCACCAATTCAGTTCAGACAACATTCAATACATCATAAATATTAAGCTCATCACATTCATATGAAACTAGCATCAAGAATTTTGCAAATAAGTCAAAATCTCGAGGTTCAACCCAATTGAGCAAATGGAGTAAATTCTTACCATTTATACGATAAATATGAGCAATGATGATCATAATCGAGCCTAATGAAGTCCAAAATGAAAAACGTATGCACAAAAACAAATTTGAAGTGAAATTTGAGTGCAAAATGCGAAGAGGACGAAAAAGACCAAAATAAGCCAAAATGGCTGAGACTAAAAACAAACGATTTTAACCAAAAATCTTGAGGGCGACGGTTGGGGCATAGGGCGACCGGTCGGCGTCATGGGCGACCGGTCGGCCTTGCCCCCATCGGCCAGATGTTCTCTCTGTTTTGCAAATTCGAAGTTTGAACCAAAAATCCGATTTTTCACCCCTAAGTTTTAAAATTTGCAAATCATTCAATATGCATTATGCCTAACCGAGCTCGTATTGATGCAAAAGTCTCGAAAGATAGCGGTTTAGTAAAAATGTCCGCTAATTGATCTTGAGATGGTGCAAAATTTATCTCAATTTTTCGTTTTGAGACACAATCCCTTAGAAAATGATGTCGAATCTCAATATGTTTAGTACGGTTATGATGAACCGGGTTTTGAGCAATGTTTATAGCGGATATTATCACAAACGATAGAACACTTTCAAAAGAACATTTATAATCCGCTAAGGTTTGTTTCATCCAAAGAAGTTGTGTACAACAAAATGCCGCGGAAATATATTCGCTTCGGCCATTGAAAGTGAAACACAATTTTGCTTCTTTGAAAACCAAGATACAAGGCAATCGACTTAAAATTGACATGATCCGGAAGTATTTTTCCGATCATCAATATTTCCCGCATAATCCGAATCACTATAACCTTTAAGAGAAAAATTTTCATTCTTTGCATAGAATGAACCATATTGAATAGTGCATTTCGGATATCGAAAAATCCTTTTAACGGCACTCATATGAGATTCTTTGGGATTGCTTTGAAAACGAGCACATAGGCATACGACATGAAGAATGTCCTGGTCTACTTGCGGTTAAATAAAGTAAAACTGTTAGATAAATGTTTTTATCATGATTTTGATGATTATGTTCGATTTTGTTCAAATGAGTTTTAAACCAAAACTATGTCCCTAAATGTTGTCTAAATACTTCCGATCAACTTAAAATATTTTTACTATTTTTTGGAGTATTTCTTGGAGTTTATTTTCAATAAAAATTGGACAACACATTTGTTTCAGCTCGACCAAATTCGCCCTATAGGCAACCTTTGTGCACTGAGTTGAGTGAGAAAGCAAAAATGAGGCGTAAGAAAAATAGGGTAGGGCGGGCGACCTATACCTGGAGTTGGATTTTGTTCCAAACTTCTCTGTTTCGTAAATTCTTGAAGGGCAACCGTCACGATTAAGGCGACCGTCGCACCCTCCGATCGGTCCCCTGTGTAAAAATTCGCAAATTCAATTTCAATCTTATCTCTGCAACTGACCGGTCGAACCCCGGTTTATAAGCAAACTATTCGTTGCGTTTTTCGGACAACTTTTCCCTATTTTGTGGGATTGATTTCTAACAGACTATATTGATCTTTTTAAGTGGTTTCTTTTGCGAAGCAAATCACTCCCCAAGGAGGAGAGCCAATGTCCGGAAATGAAAGCCAAGTCCTCTCCTATAAATAGAGGCTCCATTCAAGCAACAATATACAACACAATATACAAGCAAAGAGCAATTGAGCAAACACTTTCATATATCTTGTTGTATTAGCTTTAAGCACTTTCACTTGCACAAATTTGAGGTCTAGGCTTTCAATTCTTGATTACACTTGTACTCATATTGTATCAATCATTATTGAGTTGTAATATTGATTTTGGTCATCATTCAACACAAGACATCCTTGTGAGTATTCTTGTGGTAAGAATACACTTGGGTGATCTAGGTGATAGGTGTTTGAAGGTTGTGGTAATCTTCAAAGGTGTCGTAAGAGGGTTGTGGTAATCCTCAAGGTGTTGTAAGAGGATTGTGGTAATCCTCAAGGTGGTGAAAGAGGGTTGTGGTAATCCTCAAGGTGTTGTATTAATTTTTGGTAAATTAATAATTTTTTTCTTTTTGAAATCCATCCCTGATATCTTGGGGTGGTAGTAGATTAGGCCCTAGGTGGGTTGAACTACTATAAATCGACGTGTGCTATTTACTTTCTGCATTTAGCATTTCATTTTTGCTTGAGTCTTTTGAAAAAGAGGGCAAAATCAAAAACGGATAATCTATTCACCCCCTCTAGATTATTGTAGCCACTTGGACTAACAAGTGGTATCGAGCCAAACTCTTTGGCTAGCTCGTTCCGAGTAAAGAGGAAAGATCCATGGCTACAAATGATGCTCATCTCACCACCGACGCCCACCAATAAGCCACCACTATTCGACGCCAACAACTACGCATTTTGGAAAGACCGTATGGAGTGCTTCCTACAAGGGTGCGGGTTCGACATTTGGAATGTGGTCATTGAAGGAGTTGATCAACCAACAAAGAAATCGGAGGATGGCACCTTGGCTCCTAAACCTTTTAGGGAGTTTGATGAAAACGACAAAAAGGCTTTCTCTTTAAACGATAAGGCCTTAAATATTTTACATTGTTCTCTTACCGCCACCGAGTACAATCGCATAAGAGGCATAAGGTCGGCACATGAGGTGCAGGAAAAATTGGAAACAATCTATGAAAGGACTAAGAAAGTCAAGCAAGCAAGAAAGACCATGCTTGTTAAAGACTTGAAAACTTTAACATGTATGATGGCGAAAGCATCTCCAAGATGGTGGAAAGGCTTGACAATATTGTCAATCCTCTTGTGGCCCTCGACAAAGTCATCTCCGAAGAAGACAAGGTGACCAAGGTATTGAATGCACTTCCCGGCTCATGGTCCAAAAAAAAAACGGCAATCACGGAGGCCCAAAATCTTGAGACACTCAAGTTTGATGAGCTTATTGGAAATCTACTCATCTATGAAGTCTATCTCAAGGAGAGGAAAAATTCCAAACCATCTACAAATCAATCGGGTATGCAAATTATTCCTAAAGGTCTTGCTTCTTCTTCTAATAATGCATACTATGATAATGATGATGATGATGATGAGGAGGAGACGGCCGCACTTGTTCGAAAATTTGCAAAATTTGTAAATAAAAATAAAGCAAGAAAACCAAGAGATAATGCTTGCTTTAAATCACGGAAAAACCCGCACTTCATTGCCGATTGCCCAAGCTCGATGAAGAGGAGCAAAAGAAAAGAAGCCTTTCACAAAAAGAAGGCTTTAAATGCGGAAGTCAAAACATGGGATGAACTACTCGAAACAACCGATGAGGAAGGAGAAACCGAACACGGTCTCATGACTATAGGCGATGAAAACAATGAGGTACACTCAAATTCTTCTACTTCCTCCATAGTTGATGACTTGCAATGTGATTTTGATGAATTGCAAATTGAGTTTCAAAACCTAATCGTTAAATATAAAAATTTGAAAAAGAGCATAAGGAGATTAAGGTTGAAAAGGAAAAATTATTTACCTCATATGAATCTCTAGACAAAGCTCATGCTCTTACTCTTACTAGAATTCATTCTCTTGAAACCGAAAAGGAATTGCTCACAAAAGATATTGAATGTTTGAAAAATGATGTGCATCGTTTCAACATAAGTACGAATAAAGTCACAAAAATTTTAGATGCACAAAGAGGTGAGCATTCCAAATCGAGACTTGGTTATAAGCCATTTCAAAGTGTTTTTAAGAAAAATAACCATGGTCCGACTTTTTGTGTACGTGCTAATAATTATAATACTCCTACTTGTTTTTATTGTGGCAAAGTTGGACATTATGCTAATAATTGCAAATTGAGAAATAGCTCAAGACATGTTTGGAGACCCAAAGGTCTCAAGACTAACCCCATGGACCCCAAAATTATAGGGTACCTAAAAGAAATTCTTTTGTAGGTAATAGGGGCTATAACCACAATGGAAGATTCAAATGGCTCGTGGACAGCGGATGTTCACGCCATATGACCGGGAGGAGAGAACTTTTACCAACATCAAACTCCAAGAAGAGGGTATGGTCATGTTCGCAATGGCAAAGGAAAAATTCTTGGAAATGGAGAAATTGGTAACTCTTCTTTCTCTCTTAGTAATTTTCTATTAGTTGAAGGGCTTAAGTTTAATTTGATAAGTGTTAGCCAACTTTGTGATTCAAAATATGATGTTTCCTTTAATAAAGGAAAATGCCTTATACTTAAAAATGGTGAAATTATTTGTGAAGCAAATAGAAAAGGCAATCTTTACAAAATTTGTACAAGTGATTTGGTTAGTCAAAATGTTTCTTGTTTAGTCGCCAATAATGATTTAACTAGTTTATGGCATAGGCGACTTGGACATGTTGGATACAAGAATTTGAAAAATATTTACAAAAACCAACATGTGAAAGGACTACCCAAATTGAATTTTGAAAATATTGGCTTATGTGACACTTGTCAAAAGAACAAATTAGTTAAGAGTAGTTTTAAGCTCAAAAATGAAATTTCCACAACCAAACCCCTACAAATTCTTCACCTTGATTTGTACGGGGATATTGGTACTGGCTAGTCTAAGTGGAAAATATTACACTTTTGTTATTGTCAATGATTTTTCTAGATATACTTGGGCTCTTTTTCTTACCAATAAAAGCGATGCCGTTAATGAGTTTGTTAAGTTGTGTAGACTTATTGAGAATGAAAAAAAGATACTATCAAGTCTATTCGGCGATCGTGGTGGAGAATTTGGCGGTGAATTTAGAGTATTTTGTGAAACCAAAGGATATGCTCATAATTTCTCGGCTCCAAGGACACCTCAACAAAATGGAGTAGCCAAACGGAAAAATCGGACATTACAAGAAATGAGTCGGTCCATGCTCAATGAATTCTCACTTCCAAAATATTTTTGGGTCGGCCGTAAGTACCGCTTGCTATGTCATTAATCGAGTTTATATTCATCCTAAAATGAATAAAACTCCATATGAGCTTTGGAAAGGAAGAACTCCAAATATTAGTTATTTCAAGATATTTGGTTGTAAATGCTTTATTTTGAATACCAAGGATCAATTGGACAAACTTGATCCTAAGGCCGATGAAGGAATATTTATGGGATATTCAATCAAGAGCAAAGCATATCGGGTTTATAATAAGACTAGTGGGGTTGTTGAAGAATCTATCCATGTCAAATTCAATGAAGCTTCGGAGTTGAAAGGATACCCAATGATGAAAGTGATGAAGAGGATATCGTTGAAACCATTGTTCAAGATGAAACTCAAAATGATCAACCTTCAAGCTCAAGTGTTCCTCAAGAAGATAAAGGTGATACTTGAATCTTCCCGTAGTATTGAAATTTAAGGAGATCACCCAAAAGATCTTATTATTGGTGATCCCCTTGATAAAGTAATGACTCGAGGAAAATTTGTCGAAAAACTCTTATATCTCAAAAAGAGCCTAAAAATGCTAAGGAAGCCATTGAAGATGAGGATTGGTTTTTAGAAATGCAAGAGTTGTTGAATCAATTTTAAAGGAATGATGTATGGGAATTAGTACCTTATCCTCCATCTCAAACCATTATTGGTACAAAATAGGTATTTCGGAACAAGCTCGATGACCAAGGCAATATTGTTCAAACAAAGCAAGGTTAGTAGCTCAAGGTTATTGTCAAGAAGAAGGTATTGATTATGATGAAACATTTGCACCAGTAGCACGTTTAGAAACTATTCGTATTTTACTTGCCTATTCTTGTTTTAAAAATTTCAAGCTTTACCAAATGGATGTAAAATCCGCATTTTTAAATGGTATTATTCAAGAAGAAGTCTATGTAAAACAACCTCCGGGGTTTGAAAATTTTTCTAGGCCTAATGATGTTTATAGACTTAAAAGGCCTTGTATGGTTTGAAACAAGCACCCGTGCATGGTATGATAGACTTAGCTCTTTTCTTTTTGCAAAATGGTTTTACAAGAGGTAAAGTTGACACTACTCTCTTTATTTTTGAAAAAGGACAAGATTGCTTATTAGTGCAAATTTATGTTGATGATATTATTTTTGGTGCTACTAATGATTCTTTGTGCAAGAAATTTTCTAAGTTAATGCAAGGAGAATTCGGGATGAGTATGATGGGGAGCTTAACTTTTCTTGGACTTCAAATTAAGCAATGTCAAGAAGGTATTTACATTTCACAATCTAAGTATACAAAAGAACTTTTGAAAAAGTTCGGCATTGAAGAAGGAAGAACCGTCTCTACTCCCATGACAACAAATGTCAAAATTGACAAAGATGAGAATGGCAAGTCCGTGGATGAATCAAAGTATCGAGGTATGATTGGTAGTTTACTTTATTTAACCGCTAGTAGACCGTACATTTTTCATGCCGTATGTCTATGTGCTCGTTTTCAAAGCAATCCCAAAGAATCTCATATGAGTGTCGTTAAAAGGATTTTTCGATATTTGAAAGGCACCATTCAATATGGTTTATTTTATCCAAAGAATGAAAATTTTTGTCTTAAAGGTTATAGTGATTCGGATTATGCGGAAATATTGATGATCGGAAAAGTACTTCCGGATCATGTCAATTTTTAGCGATTGCCTAGTTTCTTGGTTTTCAAAGAAGCAAAACGTGTTTCTCTTTCAACGGCGGGCGAATATATTTCCGCATTGCATTTTGTTGTACTCAACTTCTTTGGATGAAACAAACCTTAGCGGATTACAAATGCTCTTTTGAAAATGTACCTATCTTTTGTGATAATATATCCGCTATAAATATTGCTCAAAACTCGGTTCATCATAACCGTACTAAACATATTGAGATTCGACATCATTATCTAAGGGATTGTGTTTCAAAACGTAAAATTGAGATATCTTTTGTACCATCTCAAGATCAATTAGCGGACATTTTTACAATACCGCTATCTTCCGAGACTTTTTCATCAATACGAGCTCGGTTAGGCATAATGCATATTGAATGAAGTCGACGTTTGCATTTTGCACGTTTTTAAAACTTAGGGGCGAAAAATAGGATTTTTGGTTGAAAATTCGATTTTGAAAAACTCGACGGCCAGACAATGGGCTAAAGGGGTTGAGGGCAACGGTCGACCGGTCGCCCTCAACCACGACTCCGCCCTAAGCAAAATCTTGGATTAAAATGGTTCTGTCTTGACGATTCGCAAGTTTAACTTATTTTGGCCATTTTTCGTCCCCTTTGCCAAATTTTCACATATTTCATTCAAAAATGGTTTTCATGCATTTTTTTCACAACATGGAAGTTATATAGCATGACCATCATCATCATGGTTCATCTTTTCCGATCAAATGGTAATAATTTCTCTTCTTTTGCTCATTTGGGTTGAACCCTTGAGTTAATGACCTTATAGTATATTTCTTGATAAATTTTGCATATGATTTTGATGAGTTTATTTAGTATGTTGAATTGTATATTGATTAAGGTGAATTGGTGATAAAATTTTTGGCTTGAAACATTTACAAGGGTTATATTCAACCTCTTTTATTTTTCACGCACACACAGGTGTTCGATGAAATGTCGCAATGAAAATTTCAACTTATACATGATTCTCTTGCTTTCAAAAGTCTTCTATACTTATTGAGATCATGATTTGATAAACAAAACGAGCGTATGAACTCTTCATATTACATTTCTCCCATTTTCCTTGGATTGTTACACTTTAATTGCTCAACTCGTTAATAAACCGTCCCTTTGGCGCACTTTGATATTATTGTATGGTGTTTTCACCATTCTAACATTCTTTTTATGATTCCAAAGGGGAGAAACATGATATTGGCTCGTTAGCTCAAGAAAAGCTAATAAAAGCTCGCAATAAGTATTGTGGACTCGAATACCTAGTCCATGGCTTGAATTTTGGACTCAAATGAAATTGATTAATAAGTATCGTGACAGGGGAGCTTCTTAGCTCATGATGCATCCTATATAAGCTTGTTATAGCTTGTGCTTCTTACTTATAATAATCGTTTGTTGATATGCTCATAAATAGGGGGAGCTTTGTATGATATACTTCTAACGGATAGTTTACTTGTAAAACCGAAAATTTTATTTGGTTTTCAAATCGTCCTCTCAAAAATTGTTTTGGTTTGTAATCATCAAAAAGGGAGTTTGTTAGATAAATGTTTTTATCATGATTTTGATGATTATGTTCGATTTTGTTCAAATGAGTTTTTAAACCAAAACTATGTCCCTAAATGTTGTCTAAATACTTCCGATCAACTTAAAATGTTTTTACTATTTTTTGAGTATTTCTTGGAGTTTATTTTCAATAAAAATTGGACAACACATTTGTTTCAGGCTCGACCGGTCGCCCTATAGGGCAACCCGCACTTTGAGTTGAGTGAGAAACAGAAAATGGGCGTAAGAAAAATAGGGCGGGCGGCCCAGTCGGCGACGTGTGGTCGGCCGGTGGGGTCGGCCGGTCGGCCGTGGCGACACTGCACTGGGAGTTGGATTTTTGTTCCGACTTCTCTGTTTAGTAAATTCTTCAAGGGCAACCGTCACGATTAAGAAGCGGCCGTCGCACCCCTCTCCGACCGGTCTCCTGTGTAAAAAAATTCACAGAATTCAATTTCAATATTATCTCTCGCACGACCGGTCGAACCCCCTGCTTATCAAGAAACTATCCGCTTGTTTTTGCACAACTTTTTCCTATTTTGTGGGATTGATTTCTAACAGCTATATTGATCTTTTTAAATGGTTTCTTTTGCAGCAAATCACTCCCCAAGGAGGAGCCAATGTCTGGAAATGAAAGCCAAGTCCTCTCCAATAAATAGAGGCTTCATTCAAGCAACAATATACAACACAATATACAAGCAAAGAGCAATTGAGCAAACACTTTCATATATCTTGTTGTATTAGCCTAAGCACTTTCACTTGCACAAATTTGAGGTCTAGGCTTTCAATTCTTGATTACACTTGTACTCATATTGTATCAATCATTATTGAGTTGTAATCTTGATTTTGGTCATCATTCAACACAAGACATCCTTGTGAGTATTCTTGTGGTAAGAATACACTTGGGTGATCTAGGTGATAGGTGTTTGAAGGTTGTGGTAATCTTCAAGGTGTCGTAAGAGGGTTGTGGTAATCCTCAGTGTTGTAAGAGGATTGCGGTAATCCTCAAGGTGGTGAAAGAGGGTTGTGATAATCCTCAAGGTGTTGTATTAATTTTTGGTAAATTAATAAAATCTTTTTTTTTTTTGAAATCCATCCCTGATATCTTTTGGGGTGGTAGTAGATTAGGCCCTGGTGGGTTGAACTACTATAAATCGACGTGTGCTATTTACTTTCCGCATTTAGCATTTCATTTTTGCTTGAGTCTTTTGAAAAAGAGGGCAAAATCTGAAAACCGGATAATCTATTCACTCCCCTCTAGATTATTGTAGCCACTTGGACTAACATAAACTACCAATCATACCTTTATATTTGGATTCATCAACCGACTTGCCTTTTTCATCTTTGTCAATCTTGACGTTTGTTGCCATTAGGGTTGAGACGGTTCTTCCTTCTTCAATGCCAAATTTCTTCAAAAGCTCCTTTGTATATTTTGACTGAGAAATATAAATTCCTTCTTGGCATTGCTTAATTTGAAGTCCAAGGAAGAAATTGAGCTCCCCATCATGCTCATTTCAAATTCACCTTGCATTAACTTGGAAAATTTCTTGCACAAGGATTCATTAGTAGCACCAAAAATAATATCATCAACATAAATTTGCACTAATAAGCAATCTTGCCCTTTTCAAAAACAAAGAGAGTAGTGTCAACTTTACCTCTTGTAAAACCGTTTTGCAAAAGAAAAGAGCTAAGTCTATCATACCATGCACAGGTGTTTGTTTCAAACCATACAAGGCCTTTTTAAGTCTATAAACATCATTAGGCCTAGAAAAATTTTCAAACCCCGGAGGTTGTTTTACGTAGACTTCTTCTTGAATAATACCATTTAGAAATGCGGATTTTACATCCATTTGGTAAAGCTTGAAATTTTTAAAACAAGAATAGACAAGTAAAATACGAATAGCTTCTAAACGTCTTTCACGGTGCAAATGTTTCATCATAATCAATACCTTCTTCTTGACAATAACCTTGAGCTACTAACCTTGCTTTGTTTGAACAATATTGCCTTGGTCATCGAGCTTGTTCCGAAATACCCATTTTGTACCAATAATTGTTTGAGATGGAGGACAAGGTACTAATTCCCATACATCATTCCTTTCAAATTGATTCAACTCCTCTTGCATCTCTAAAAACCAATCCTCATCTTCAATAGATTTCTTAGCATTTTTAGGCTCTTTTTGAGATATAAGAGCTTTCTCGACAAAATTTCTTCGAGTCATTACTTTATCAAGGGGATCACCAATAATAAGATCTTTTGGGTGATCTCTCTTAAATTTCAATGCTATGGGAAGATTCAAATATCACCTTTATCTTCTTGAGGAACATTTGAGCTTGAAGGTTGATCATTTTGAGTTTAATCTTGAACAATGGGTTCAACAATATCCTCTTCATCACTTTCATCATTGGGTATCCTTTCAACACCTGAAGCTTCATTGAATTTGACATGGATGGATTCTTCAACAACCCCACTAGTCTTATTGTAAACCCGATATGCTTTGCTCTTGGTTGAATACCCCATAAATATTCCTTCATCGGCCTTAGGATAAAGTTTGTCTAATTGATCCCTAGTATTCAAAATAAAACATTTACATCCAAATATTTTGAAATAACTAATATTTGGAGTTCTTCCTTTCCAAAGCTCATATGGAGTTTTATTCATTTTAGACGAATATAAACTCGATTAATTACATAGCAAGCGTGTACTTACGGTTTCGGTCCAAAAATATTTTGGAAGTGAAAATTTATTGAGCATGGACCGACTCATTTCTTGAAGTGTCCGATTCTTACTTTTGGCTACTCCATTTTGTTGAGGTGTCCTTGAGCCGAAAAATTATGACTATATCGATTGGTTTCACAAAAGACTTAAATTCACCGTCAAATTCTCCACCTCGATCACTTGAATAGACTTAATAGTATTTTTCTTCATTTTCAATAAGTCTACACAACTTAACAAACTCATTAACGGCATCGCTTTTATTTGTAAGTAATAGAGCCCAAGTATATCTAGAAAAATCATCAACTATAACAAAAGTGTAATGTTTTCCACTTAGACTAGTCGTACCAATATCCCCATACAAATCAAGATGAAGCATTTGTAGGGGTTTGGTAGTGGAAATTTCATTTTTGGGCTTAAAACTACTCTTAACTAATTTGTTCCTTTGACAAGTGTCATATAAGCCAAGATTTTCAAAATTCAATTTGGGTAGTCCTTTTACATGTTGGTTTTTGTAAATAGTTTGCAAATATTTGTATCCAACATGACCAAGTCGCCTATGCCATAAACTAGTTAAATCATTATTGGCGACAAGACAAGAAACATTTTAACTAACCAAATCACTTGTACAAATTTTGTAAAGATTGCCTTTTCTAATTGCTTCACAAATAATTTTATCATTTTGGAAATAAAGCATTTTTCTTTATTAAAAACAACATTATAATTTGAATCACAAAGTTGGCTAACACTTATCAAATTGAACTTAAGCCCTTCTACTAAAAGAACATTACTAAGAGAGAAAGAAGATTTACCAATTTCTCCATTTCCAAGAATTCTTCCTTTGCCATTGCCGAACATGACCATACCCTCTTCTTGAGCTTGATGTTGGTAAAAAGTTCTCTCTTTCCGGTCATATACGGCGTGAACATTCGCTGTCCACGAGCCATTTTGAATCTTCCATTGTTGTTATAGCCCCTATAACCTCGGTATTTTCATCGTCTATAGCCATGAGACCATGTTCGGATTCTCCTTCCTCCTCGGTTGTTTCAAGTAATTCATCCCAAGTTTTGACGTCCGCATTTAACGCCTTCTTTTTCGGAAAAGGCTTTTTCTTCTTTTGTTCCTCTTCCGCTAATTTTGGGCAATCGACTATGTAGTGCCCGGATTTTTCGCATTTGAAACAAGAATTGTCTCTTGGCTTTCTTGCTTTATTTTTGTTTACAAATTTTCTAACAAGAGTCGTCGTTTCTTCATCATCCTCATCACTAGCATAATAAACATTATTAGAAGAAGATGCTAAGCCTTTAATAATATTTTGCATACCCGGTTTAGAGGTGGATGATTGAGAATTTTTCCTCTTCTTGAGATATACTTCATAGATGAGGAGATTCCCAATGAGCTCATCAAACTTGAGTGTCTCAAGATTTTGAGCTTCCGTGATTGCCGTCACCTTTTCGGACCATGAGCCGGGAAGGGCGTTCAATACCTTGGTCACCTTGTCTTCTTCGGAGATGACCTTTCCAAGAGCCACAAGAGGATTGACGATGTTGTCAAGCCTTTCCACCATTTTTGATATGCTTTCACCATCATGCATATTGAAATTTTCAAAATCTTTCACAAGCATTGTTTTTCTTGCTTGTTTCACTTTCTTTGTGCCCTCATAAATGGTTTCTAATTTTTCCCAAACTTCATGTGCCGACCGTATGCCTCTTATGCGATTATATTCGGTGGTGGTAAGAGAGCAATGTAAAATATTTAAGGCCTTACCGTTTAAAGAGAAAGCTTTCTTGTCATTTTCATCATATTCCTTGAACGGCTTGGGAGTCGTGGTATCATCCTCCAATTTTGTTGTTGGTTGAGCAACTCCTTCAATGACCACATTCTAAATATCAAATCCGTACCCTTTGTAGAAAGCACTCCATACGGTCTTTCCAAAATGTGTAGTTGTTGTTTGATACATGTTTTTATCTTAATTTTGATGATTTTATTTTATCACCAAAACAATGTTTTTAAAGGTTGTCCAAATACTCCTAAATGATTTAAAATGATTTTAATATTTTCCTGAGTATTTTCTCAAAGTTTATTTTCATCTAAATTGGACAACGCTTTTAATGATTTTACGTTATTGAGTTTTCACTCTCAAAAGATGTTTCTAAATGTTGTCCTAATACTTCCGATCGGTTTAAAATGTTTTTACTAAATTTTGGAGTATTTCTTGAGTTTTATTTTTCGACTAAAATTGGACAATATTTGCATCGTGGTCGGCCGTGCATCGCCTCTATAGGGCAACCCGTACTGAAGATGATTTTAGAAACAAAAATGAGACGGAAAGAAAAACAAGCGGTCGACCGGCCGCTCACGGCGTCGGCCGGCCCTGGGTCGACCGGTACACTGCAAGTGTGTTTGAAACGAACGTTTTATCCTTGCAAAATCCATGCAGGGGACCGGTTGGGGTGATGGTCGACCGGTCGAGGTAGACGTCGACCAGTGCCGCATGTTATTTTCTTTGTGTATTTTTTTCAACGTCTATTTCTGTGCGACCGGTCGCCCTATGTATTGACAGCAAAAATATGACCGTTTGACAGCAGACACATTTCCTTAAATTGTGGGATTGATTTCTAACAGCTATTTTCTTGATTTTAATTGTATTTTTTTTGTAGATTTTCAATCCCCAAGAGGAGCCTATGCTTGATCAATCATCTCCTATAAATAGAGGAAGTTTTGGAGCAACCAACACAACAATTGAGATACAACACAACAAGATACACTTCAAGCAAACACTTGGTCTTTCATAGTCATTATTCTTGTTGTAAAATTGCCTAGCTTATCACTTTCACATCTTTGAGGTCTAGGCTATTCTTGATTACACTTGCACTCTATTGTATTATCAATTATCGAGTTGTAATCTTGAATTTGTGGTCGTCATTCAAACACAAGATATCTTTGTGAGTGTTCTTGGTAAGAACACACTGGGGTGAACTAGGTGTTAGGTGTAAGAAGATTGTGGTAATCTTCTTGTTGAGGTGTTGAAGAGTGTGGTGCTCTTTCAGGGTGAAGATTGTGGTAATCTTCACAAGGTGCCGTTGAAGATTGTGGTAATCTTCAAGTGAGATTGTGGTAATCTCAAGGTGGTGTTGAAGAAGAGTGTGGTGCTCTTCAAGGTGTTGTAAGTTGAATTTGTATTAATTTTGGTAATTAATAAAATTCTTTTTCTTTTCGAAATCCATCCCTGGATATCTTTGGGGTGGTAGAGGATTAGGCCCTAGGTGGGTTGAACCTCTTTATATCGACGTGTGTTGTTTACATTCCGCACCTTCATTATTTTGTTTGAGCATTCGGTTTGAAAAAGAGGGCGAAATCGAAAAGATGGAGATAATCTATTCACCCCCCCTCTAGATTATCGTAGCCGCTTGGACTTACAAGTGGTATCAAAGCCAAACTCTTTGGCAAGCTCGTTTCACATTGCGAGTGAAGAGAAACGATCGTCGGCTACGAACGAAGCTCATCTATCCGGCACCTCCACCACCAAGCCACCACTATTTGATTCCAAGAATTTTAATTTTTGGAAAGAAAGAATGGAATGCTATCTACAAGGTTGCGGGTTCGACATTTGGAACACCGTCATTAATGGAGAATCCATTCCGACGAAAGATACACCATACACCTCAAAAGGCTTCAAAAAGCTCAATGATGAAGAAAAGAAATTCATCTCCTTAAACGGTAAGGCTTTAAATATTTTATATTGTTCATTTACTAATTTAGAATATGAACATATTGTAGGAATAAAATCGGCACATGGAGTATGGCAAAAATTAGAAGCCATCTATGGAGTATTTGCAAATGAAAGGAGTCAAACAAAAGCATCTACTTCTCAAGATCATACAAGCTCAAATCTAAGGAATAAGCCTCCTACAACTTCCAATTATGAAGAAGTTGAATATTGTTTTATGGGCATCAATGAAGAAAATGAGGTATGTCTTGAACCCTCTACTTCCTATGATATTGTCATTCAAAATGATTATAGTGATTTACAAAATGATTATGATGAACTTCAAGATGAATTCCAAAGCTTGATTGTTAAGTACAAAAATTTGAAAAAGGAATTCAATATTTTGAAAAATAATAAGGATAGTTTATTTACTTCCTATGAATCACTATCATGTGCTCACACCACCACACTTGACAAGGTTAGAAACCTTGAAAAAAGAAAATAGTACTCTTGTTGAGAATATTGATTGCATGAAAAAGGATTTATTAAAATCCAACTTGAGTACCAATAAAATGTCCAATATTGTTGATATTCATAATTGTGATAAAGGACTTGATCATAAGCTTTAATGTTGTTAATCATATGAAAAAGGATCAAGTCAATATGCATATTGGTCATTATGCTCCTAAATTATTACTTGTTTTTATTGTTGCAAAAAGGGTCATACGGCTAATTCTTGTCGGGCTAGAAATAGCTTTAAATATTATTGGAGACCTAAAAGTCTCAAAGCTAATCTTAAAGGACCCAAACATATGAGGTACCACAAAACAATGTGCTATTAGGTACCGTGAAATAATGATCGAAGAAAATTTATACCGCCACGAAGACATCAAATGACCGTTTCATTTGATCAAAGAAGGAGAAACTATTTTCGACAAAGCCAATTTCAAGAAGAGGATATAATCAAAAATGGGAAGAACACAATCCTTGAAATGGCAAAGACATCATCAACAAGATGATTTTCAAAGAAGAAGAGACCATCAACAATGGGAAGGTAACCAACCTTGAAATGGAGTAACCAAGGAAGTCATCATCAACAAAGTGACTTCTCAAGGGAAGATATCATCAAGAATGGGAAAGGCACAACCCATGGAAATGGCGTAATTGGTAACTCGTATCTCCTATTCAAACATGCATTTTATTTTGTTATGCATGCTTTTATTTGTGTCTTAATTGCAAAATGATTTTTCAAGTATTTATTTTTAGGTCTCTTATATATTTATGAGTTTCAATTTTTTAAAAGAGACCTTGCATGTTTTCATTAGACTTATGTGGCTTATTATCTCTTATGAAATCTTATAGCATAAGCTCTTTTGATATCTCATATTACTTGCCTACACTTGTATTTTCTATGCATATGTTGTCTTAGAATTGTGTAGGATACATACTTCATACTCATTGGCTATTACGTCATCAAGATTCTTAAATCATCGAGGTATGTCTACTCGTATTTTTCTTTAAACTCGATTTTATGCTTATGCACATATTTTTCAAGATATTTCATTTTGACCCCTTAATTGCCCCTAATTGATCTTGCAAATATTTTCTCTTAAAAGGCACTACGTGTTTAGTCTCGTTTTTATCGTTTATATGTTTTCCAAAACCCATATTTGTTGGATTTAGTCCAAACTTATATTTTTGCAAAGTTTTAAAACTTTTGGGGTGAAAAATCGAATTTTGAAAACTCGGGAGAAAGAAAAATCACTGGATTTGGTCATATAGCGGGGCGACCGGCGCCCGCACCTCGACCGGTCGCACCCCACCTCGACCGGTCGCCCAGGTTAATTTTTGCACTTTAAAACAATCTGTCTTGATTCGTAAAATGCAGACTCAAAAATCCCCCAAAACCCTTGTTCACGATTTTTCTTTTTTTTTTTTTTTCTTCAAAATCTTCATTTCTTCATCATTTTTCACGATTCTTGTTGCTAATCTTCTCTTTTTCACAAGAATCTTACATATATGGCACCTCCAAGAAATTCTACCGAACGAAATCCTCAAAAGAGGAGAAGGAGGCAAAGGGTGAATCTTCTTCCAATCCCCAACAAGATGATATTCTACAAAGAGACCATCAAAATCGAAAAACTACGAGAAGAGAGATTGTCGAATTAAGAACCGGGATTTCAAAATCGAGCATTCATTGGGACTCTAGTAAGTTATCACTCCTCTACGAGCCTCCCTCTAGAGCTAATAGATTTCGATTTTTAAATAAACTTGCGGAGGAACATTATGAGAATATTGGATTGAATGATAAGAAAATTGCGTGCACTCGTATGGTTCGTTTTCAAGCATTTCATAATGATTTTCCGGATATTAGAGCTTACTTTGAAATTCAAGGATGGGTTTCACTTTGGGATAATCCGTGTTTGCACTATGATGACGAGCTTATAAAACTTTTCTATGCAAATATGTGGATTGTTGATGCTACGATAAATAATCCTTTGGAACTTCACACATTTGTTAATGGTAGGCATTTTCATGGACATTGGCGATATTTGTGATCACTTTAACGTGCCAAATGATGGAGTAGTCAATGTAAATTGCACCCATTGGGATGATAACATTTTCGGTGTCTCACTAGATGATGTGAAAACCTTTTAGGAGTATATCCCAGTGACATACTCGGCAATGCCGCCAAATTATCGGATTATATCTATCATTTGCTCCTATTGTGTTTGTGGAAAGGAAGTAAAACTTCCAAGTAATCTCGAACTTTTTCTCACCTATAAGATTGTTCGAGGAGAAAGAGTAAATTATGGGGCAATTTTTGTACATTGCTTGTTAGAATCTAGAAAGCTTACCAAGAAGAAATATACCTTGGGAAATTTGATTTGTCGACTCTTATACTTATCGGGATACCCGGAAAATGAAATGAATACCGAAATTCGTCACAATGATTTTGATAATGCCAACATTCTACAAATGGTAAGAATGCGACGACATTTACCACGGGTTCCTACCAAAGCCGCTAGGGGACGTTCCCGACATCAACAACAACCTCGGGATGATTTCTTTAATGACAATGAGGTTGAAAATATTGGAAGAGGTGAGTTTGACGAACAAGGAGATGATGAGGGGATGAAGAGCTAAATGAAGAAGAAGATGTGGGAAATGAACAAGAAATTAGGGAAGAAGAAAATGAGGAAGGAGATGAAGACGAGTTGGATGTTGAAGATCTAAATATCAAAGAGAGAATGGCCAAAGTGGAAAGAGAAACATTTAGAGATGTGGCCTCTCTTAGAAAAGAGCTCCGGGTTGTGAAAAAGGAAAACTCTAGTTTGAAGAAGTCAATTGGCAAATTGAAGAAATTCATAAAGGACCTCATACCCGGAACTTGCTTCTCCTCGGATGAGGAATGATGTTACCCCACCCCTTTACTTTCTAGCATTTTCATTAATGATGTTTTGTATTTTGATGAATTTGTGTAAAACTCATTTGTACTAATGATATTTGCTTGTTTTTTTCTTAAAAGGGTTAATATTGCAAGTTGATAATGACTTGTGGATGATCATGATGTTTGATGGAGTATTTGATGGTAAAAATACTCTAAAGCATTGTTTGATAAGTGGTATGAAGTACTTGATGGTAAAAGTGCTTCTTTTATTGCTTTGTTATGCTTAGTTGAATATGTTGGGACATTTGATATATGTATTGTTGAAAGCATGACTTATTACTTGATGGTTGCTCTATTTTTTGGCATTTGTAATGCCTTGATCATTCTTAGCTTATCTCAATTGGGTTGAACCCTTGAGAATCTACTTTGAGCTTCTTAATTGATGAACAAATTATTGCATATGGTGCATATGATTTTTTGAGCTTTGAAATGAAGTTGATTGATGATATGAAATTTTTTTTTGGCTTGAACCATTTTCAAAGGTTATATACAACCTCTTCTATTTTTTTTTACGCACACAAAGTGTTTGTTAAAATGTCGCTATGTAAATTTCAACTTCTACATGATTCTCTCGCTTCCAAAAAGTCGTCTATACTCATTGAGATCATGTTTTGGGAAACAAAACGAGCGTATGAACTCATCATGATACATTTCTCCCATTTTCCTTGGTTTTTAAGCCTAAATTGCTCAATGGTTGATAAACCATTTCTTTGGCGCACTTTGATATACTTCTATGATGTTTCTATCATCCTAACATTCTTTTTGATGATTCCAAAGGGGGAGAAAAACAGGATATTGGCTCGCTAGCTCAAAGAAGCTAATAAAAGCTTGTCATAAAAGCTATAAGCTATGGCTCATAAAAGCCATAAGTTGTGATTTATTTTTAGTCCAATTGTTGCTTGATGGACTTATATTATTATTTAATGTTGTTTTGTGACAGGGGGAGCTTATAAGCTCTTGAACAAATTGTAAAAGCTAAAGCTTTTAGCTTATGGATTATTGCTCTTACATTATTCTTGATGTGCTTGTGGATAGGGGGAGCTTGTGCTTATTATTGAAAATATTTACTCCCTACTTGGTTGCTTTAATATTTTTGGAAATTTTGGTTGCTTCCAAACGGTCAAATGTTTTTACCGGAAAATCATTTCTAAAATTGCTCTCTTAGTTTGTGTAAAAAATTGTTTTGGTTTGTAATCATCAAAAAGGGGGAGATTGTTTGATACATGTTTTTATCTTAATTTTGATGATTTTATTTTATCACCAAAACAATGTTTTTAAAGGTTGTCCAAATACTCCTAAATGATTTAAAATGATTTTAATATTTTCCTAGTATTTTCTCAAAGTTTATTTTCATCTAAATTGGACAACGCTTTTAATGATTTTACGTTATTGAGTTTTCACTCTCAAAAGATGTTTCTAAATGTTGTCCTAATACTTCCGATCGGTTTAAAATGTTTTTACTAAATTTTCGGAGTATTTCTTGAGTTTTATTTTCGACTAAAATTGGACAATATTTGCTCTCGTGATCGACCAGGTGGCCGCTATAGGGCAACCCGTGCACTGAAGATGATTTTAGAAACAAAAATGAGACGGAAAGAAAAACAAGCGGTCGACCAAGTCATCTGGCGTCGGCCGACTCGGTCGGCCGGCCGCCAATGATCGGCCGTACACTGCAAGTGTGTTTCAAAGCGAGCGTTTTATCCTTGCAAAATCCATGCAGGGGGACCGATTGGGGTGATGGTCGACCGGTCGAGGTAGACGTCGGCCGGTCGCCTGTGTTATTTTCTTTGTGTTTTTTTCAACGTCTATTTACGTGCGACCGGTCGCCTCTATGTATTGATGACAAAAATATGACCGTTTGACAAACACTGGACACATTTCCTTAAATTGTGGGATTGATTTCTAACAGCTATTTTCTTGATTTTAATTGTATTTTTTGTAGATTTTCAATCCCCAAGAGGAGCCTATGCTTGATCAATCATCTCCTATAAATAGAGGAAGTTTTGGAGCAACCAAGACAACAATTGAGATACAACACAACAAGATACACTTCAAGCAAACACTTGGTCTTTCATAGTCATTATTCTTGTTGTAAAATTGCCTAGCTTATCACTTTCACATCTTTGAGGTCTAGGCTATTCTTGATTACACTTGCACTCTATTGTATTATCAATTATCGAGTTGTAATCTTGAATTTGTGGTCGTCATTCAAACACAAGATATCTTTGTGAGTGTTCTTGTGGTAAGAACACACTTGGGTGAACTAGGTGTTAGGTGTAAGAAGATTGTGGTAATCTTCTTGTTGAGGTGTTGAAGAGTGTGGTGCTCTTCAAGGGTGAAGATTGTGGTAATCTTCACAAGGTGCCGTTGAAGATTGTGGTAATCTTCAAGTGAGATTGTGGTAATCTCAAAGGTGGTGTTGAAGAAGAGTGTGTGTGCTCTTCAAGGTGTTGTAAGTTGAATTTGTATTAATTTTGGTAATTAATAAAATTCTTTTTCTTTTCGAAATCCATCCCTGATATCTTTGGGGTGGTAGAGGATTAGGCCCTAGTGGGTTGAACCTCTTTATATCGACGTGTGTTGTTTACATTCCGCACCTTCACTATTTTGTTTGAGCATTCGGTTTGAAAAAGAGGCGAAATCGAAAAGATGGAGATAATCTATTCACCCCCTCTCTAGATTATCGTAGCCGCTTGGACTTACGCTTGTTGGCGTCGAATAGTGGTGGCTTGTTGGTGGAGGCGCCGGTGGTGAGATGAGCATCATGTGTAGCCATGGATCTTTTCTCTTTACTCGGAACGAGCTAGCCAAAGAGTTTGGCTCGATACCACATGTTAGTCCAATTGGCTACGATAATCTGGGGGTGAATAGATTATGCCGATTTTTCGCAAATCGCCCTCTTTTTAAATGAACAAGTAATTGACAAGAATGTAAATACGAAAATTAAACAACACTCGATGATTTATAGTAGTTCAACCCACCTGGGCCTAATCTACTACCACCCCAAGATCTCCGAGATGGATTTCAAAAAAAAAAAGATTTTATTAATTACCACAATTAATACAACACCTTGAGGATCACCACAATCCTCTTACAACACCTTCAAGGAGATTACCAAAATCTTCCTTCACCACATTTGAAGAGTACCACACTCTTCACACACTTATCACCTAGATCACCCAAGTGTATTCTTACCACAGAATACTCACAAGGATGTCTTGTGTTGAATGATGAACAAAAATTTAAGATTACAACTCTATGAAACCAATACAAAGATTGAGTGCAAGTGTAATCAAGAATAAAAAAGCCTAGACGTCAAAGATGTGCAAGTGAAAGTACTTTGGCTATTACAACAAGAATGTAAAAATGAAAGTTTGAACAATTTGCGATTTCTTGTTGTGTATTTTGCTTGTGTGTGTTGTATCTTGTGTCTTCAATTCATCCTCTATTTATAGGAAGTCTTCACCAACATAGGCTCCTCTATCTTCACTTTTGTCTACAAAAAGAAGATCACAAGATGTAGAAATATTGTACAAAAATCAAAAGTAAATCTTGTTGTCAAGAATTTCAAATGACATAATTTTCTTTGTCAAAAATAGCATAGAACCTGGGTTGCCTGTTGAAGATTTCGACCATTTGAAAAAATTAGTGCGATCCAGTGCAGTCGTCGTCGGGGGTCGACCGGTCGATGGGGGTGCGGCCGTCGCCAAGGGTGCGGCAGTCGACCTCACCCTTGACCGGTCCCTCTTTTTTTTTTTCACAAAATTTGTTTCTGCTTTCGTTTTGTTTCATTTTTTCAACTCTTGGTGCTTTGGTCGACGCTTTGGGTGACCGGTCGATCTCCAATTTGAAATGTTGTCCGATTTTTATCAAAAATAAACTTCAAGAAATACTCCAAAAATTAGTAAAAACATTTTAAATCATTTGGGGGTATTTGGACAACATTTATAAACATAGTTTTGGTGTAAAAACCAATTTAAACAAAACCATCAAAAGTGTTGTCCAATTTTTATCAAATTAAAAACTCTAAGAAAAACTCCAAAAATTAGTAAAAATATTTTAAATCATTTAGGAGTATTTGGACAACATTTATAAATATTGTTTTGGTATAATAACTCATTTAAACATAAACATCAAAATCTTGATAAAAATATTTATCTAACATATATGATGAAGCTTATGTCACCTTTTCGTTGAAATGGTTGAAGAAATATTGAAACCAACCTCACAATTGTACATAATCTTGTGTGTTGTCTTTTTTTAGGAGTAATGGCCGATAAAATATTACTCTATTGTTGAATATATGATATCATCTTATTTGCACTGATCGATGTATATAATATCGATTATCTTTGGTTAAGACTTCTATAGTTTTTTGATCCTTGATGAATCATTTATGTCACATCACAACAAATATTTTTTTCAATATGAAATGTTCATTTGTTTAATTATGCAAAATTATCCTAATTATATCGTACAATTATTAAAATTTAATTTCTTGGGGGTGAACATGATTCAAAATTTTACGAAGACTAACTTTGCAAACATCGTCGAAATTTTGTTTCCTTATTGCTTTAAACAAAAGAACACAAGTGCTCAATGGAAAAATGAATGTAGTAGCCGAAAGAGTCAAAAAGATGAAAGTCACTATAAATGAGGGCAAACAGAGAAAGACATTAAGTGTGTTTACAAAATATAGGGGCGGGAAAGGTAGATGAAATTCATAAAGAAAGTAATGAAAACAAGCAAATGACAGATGAACAAAATGTGAGGGTTGTTGATTTCAAGTGATAGTAAAACGTTGCAAAGTATGAAGAACAAAAATTCAAAGAAATTGACCGTAACAAGTAAAAAAAAAGTACACTTGTGAAAATCAAACAAAAGAAGACTTGATGAAACTTCAAACTATGACATAATTAAGCTTTTTTATGTGTTTTTTATTCTTTTATTGTGAGTAAGTTATATTTTAGGAACAAGTTAAGCTGGAAGATTGTATTTTTCATAATAATATTTTCAATTTGTTTGTCATTTCTTTTAGATTTTATTCTGTTTGGTCACCATGTGTGTTGAACATCAAGAATTAAAATTCCAAATTTAACAAATTAACTAAATCATACGGATCACATGCAACACACGTGTATTTCACTAGTTAATTGAAATATGTGATTTTATGTAGTCAATGCCGAAAAAATATTTAATGATATACTAATAAAAATCATGTTTTACGAGGTATGTATGAATGTGTTTTCAAATGCAACTTTCCACTTTCCAATTATTCCAAAAATGAGTTTATGTTTGTTTAGGAAATTCTCAATAGAAATAAAGTCATTTTCGGTTTTATTTTTTTATGTAAATATTATTTTGAAAACACAACCAAACAATTTTTCACCGTATCACCCGGATCTATGTGAAAATACACTTTAACACGCAAAATCATCAAAAATACATTGAAAAAAATATAACCAAGCATACTTTCATTTCGACCTCAAGTCGACTACCGACACGTGTTAGTCTATCTCTTTGAAGTTATGCAGTCAAAGCTTGGGCTTCATTTGTGACATAAAAACGTCCATTTCCATGTCTTCGGATACAACCCATAATGGTTTGCCCGTACTTCTCCACATGTTGACACCCGATACAACCTAGCGAAGAAGAGATCCGCCAAAAGCGAGCTTGCCAGTTGTAGTGACCCAAGCTTTTTGCGCATTACTTATTAAGTTTTTCATGTTATATATAAATGTATATACATAGGTCATTATATATAAGTTATACGTATATATATATATATATGAGAATATGTCATGAGGTAAAGAAAAAAAAATTGATTACGTATGTATGTATATATAATCAAAGTTAAACTTTTAAACTCTTATACATAATTAAGTGTTCCAGTTTATATATAAAAAAATAGATTAATATAAGTGGCTAAGTTTTGGATGATAATGACTTAATGTATAATAATATAAATATGTAAATATATATATAACCCAAAGCATACGTGTATGTGTGCATGCATGGTTAAAGGTGAGGATATACATATAGATGTGCTTAGTCACCTGCTTATGTTTACTAAGCTGCAGAATTAGGATCAAGCTTGCATAGGAATATTCCACATGTCATGATAAGTGTCCTACTTGTGATTTCTTTGTTGAGAAGCTTTCAAAAATATTAAGCCACGTCATGTTGCATGCATGAATTGAAGAAAATTTTTACAACTTGTATCAGCCAACTTAATCGTGTTAGCCTATAAATATGAAATGCTCTTTCATGAGATTTAGGAGATACGAAAAATAGAAAGAGAGGGTCGAGTGGTGAGGTAACAAATTTCTTAGGGTATGTTTGTTTAGTGATTGGGGGAGTTTAAAGGGAAGTGATTGGGGAAGGGAGTTTGATGTGATGTATTGGGAAATGTGTGTATTAGTAGAGAAATACATCGGGAAACGTAATGTATGTTTGGTTGATGATTGAGGGAAGTGATTGGGAGAAATGGGTGATGTAAAACAAACATACCCTTAGTGTTTTGAGAGTATAATTTCGCAAAGCCTTTACTACGATATTCACGCTCATTTTCACTTACCAACATAAAGGCGGGGTAACTCTTGATCCGTAAGTATGTCGTACTGTTATAATCATTGTTGTTCTATGTGTCGTTTATTTGAACAAATGAATGGACTCTCCTTCGGGAAGTCAAATAATGAATAAATGGGATTCACCTTCGGGTAATCCAAATGAAATGAATCCTTCGGGATTAATGCTAGCTAATGGACCGTCTCACAGAGTGGTCCGTCAATAATGAAGGAATGATTCTTATAAACTGATGCGTGTGACAATTGGTTATAATCATGTTTTGCGGTGTTCCCCATCGAGTTTTTATACTCACGCCATATGTGCTATATTTTTACTACAGGCTGAGGAATAGGGCAGCTGGGCTGATGACAGTGAGGAACGGGTCTCCTCCACCTTTTGTTAATATTTTGCTAAAATATGGGTTTGTAATAAACATAAGTTCTTTTGTACAAATATTTTGCTTGACTGTTTTTTTTTTTGTAATAATATATATACATATCACGTTATTGGAAAAACAATCTTACCCAGTTTTAAATATTTTATTAGCTTATCTATTTCAAGAAAACTTCCGCAATAATATAATCCCGATACTAACAAGCAAGTTTAGTGTCGCTCCCGAGCCTAGCGGGTTCGGGGCGCCACACCGGTCTTCCTCAGTATGCATATATAAAGATAGTAAGAGTCCATTCCCATTGATTGAAATAGAAAATTTCGGATGGGGCATTCCATCCAGCATAAGCATCTGGATAATCTGGAATGCGACGTGTTTCTCATACAAAAATCAATAAAGTTTGAAAATTCATTTTTAAACACTGGAAACTGAAAATTAGACTTAGAAACACATCCATACATCCCCTGAGTTTCTCGATTTCCCAAACATTATTGCAAAAAAAAAAAACTAACCATTTACATAACCCGACTTGCAATCAGTATGGCTGCAAATGTTATTACTTATACACATAAATATTAAATTTAATTGTTAGATATGTTCCAATTTAAAATTTAAAACTTAAATATATAGTTTTGAAATTTCTGGCTTATAGTCTGATAGGTTGATTTATCCCAAAGATCTAATCCTTTAGATTTGCAATATTACCAACCTGCTTAAATTGACCCATTATCCTATTAGTCCGCTTGAGTCGGCCCGTTTAACATCTATACTCAAAACCGGCTAAATGTGTTACTTTTTTTTTTTTACTTTTTCTTTTATAGAATCTTCTACTTTTCAGTTGGTAGTTCATTACATTTATGTGGTCATGTGAATTTTGGACTATGTTCAATTTACTTTTATAGTTGCTTCCTTATATACTTTTCATTCAAGAAATGTATTACATAATTTTTTTATGTAATATAACAAAAAAATAATAATTTTTTGTTGAACCAATTGGTTCGTCGGGCGAACAGGTTCAATTAAACCATTACCAATTTACCATAACCGGTTTGCTCACTTGTCCGGTTTTTAAAAACGAAGAAAACGCGTGCCTCTTGAAAAGGACGAGATATCACAATGCCAAATATGGGGGGCTGTTCATGCAAAATCCACATTTATCATATTTACAAATCTACTAGCAAACTAGCCCCAAGGGTTTCAAACAATTTGATTATCACACATTGCGCCAATTAAGGCATTTCATCCATTGAAGCTATTATGTGGTATTTTAGGCATTTTTCTTTACCTGCACTACTTGTTTGCATCAACTCTTGTGAAAAGCGAACGCAAATGGTTATGGTTATGGCAAAAAAAAAAAAAAAAAAAAAAAACGGCAGGAAAAGGGACTTCTTATTTTTCAGAACTTTATATGCTCATGGCAGGCAATGAACCCTCCAAATCTTCCTGTAAGTTCCCCTTCACCGGAGTGTTATCTTCCTGAAAAAAAAAAACGCAAGAAATTCAAATAAGTTGAATATTGTCCGAGATATATGCAACATGAATTATTTATTTCTAGCCCGTTATATGTATCGTTGTAGCACAAAAAAGAACTATTGGAGTCAGTTGAATATAGGATTACGTTCAAGTTCTGAAAACAAAGATGGGCAGCAGCATATATCTATCTATAAGAGAAGAGGGAAATTAAAGAACGCACATTTGTATTTCTCGATTTTGTTTGTCTAGGAATTTCTCGATTTGAACAAAGCAATTTTGCTCCGCATCCAGGTGCATCGGGTGCTCCTACAGCCTCTTCATCAACCAAAACCGTATCTGCATGATCTTCTCCAGATTTTGCATCTGGAACCTGTAATACGAAAATACGAGCAAGTAATGACTTTTAGAGACTTGCTCTGTATGATATACTTTATGGCAAAGAAAATGTGAGAAATTCCAGGAGCATATGGAAACATCGAGGAGGGATTCAGGGAGCTCTGCTCATGCAACTAGCAGCATTTTAAGAAGGGATAACTACAAAACTATCAATGTTAGCCTAATTACAAAAACCCATTTCTCTTTAAAATTACAAATAACCCCTTGACATTTATTTCTATTTTACAAATTGCACGGGCATTTGTTAGGTAATAGATAAATACAAACATCAAAGGGTTTTTGTAACACCTAAATGGGTATTTGTAATTTTAAAGATAACTGGAGTTTTTGAAATTAGACTAAACCTCAGGGATAGTTATTGCAATTATATCTTCAAACAATATTAAACCCGCAGACAAGAGGGAAAAAGGGCCCCTGACCAAAAGACCTGATAAGAAACACATTATCAACATAATGTAACTGACAAATTTGATAAGAACAATAATTTAATCAATATACAAGCATCAGGTCAGTATTGAGCCTATGATTGGTCAAAGTCATTGCAACAATAGAAACAAGTAGCATTAGTTTTTGCATACCTCAAACATCGCCTCAGTCAGAATATTTTCTAATATGGCTCTCAAACCACGCGCACCAGTATTCCTGGCTATTGCTTTTTCTGCAATCAATCTCATTGCACTGTCTGTGAAATGTAACCTGACCTGTAATTTGAATACTCAGTGAAAATACAGAAGACCCATCTGTATCTGATATGGAGTATAGACAATGGCTTATGAATAACATTGTCAATGGTGACTTACATTATTCATGTTAAACAACCTCTTGTATTGTTTACACAGAGCATTTTTTGGCTCAGTAAGAACCTAGACAAACAAGATCCAAAAGAAACTTTAAAATAGCACGGGACAGGAATCACTTAAGAGAAAAAAAAAATAAGAACTCTAAAGACAAGAACTTTCGGGAGAGAAATCAGAGATCATAACGAAAAGGTTATGTAAGAGATATGTCATTGGATGTTCTCCCTTTGAAATGGCCTATATTGTCACTCAAACTTTTCGCAAGCATATCTTTGTCTGGTCCTTCTTTTGATGTATTTTATGAAACCATGCTACACGCATAAGAAGTATGCCTGAAATGTGTATTTTCACCTAGGTGGAGCATAAGGTTACAACCTATATTCTATCTCCAGATTGTATTGATCAAACTGAGTTGAAATGCTCCAGAAATGTGAAATTCAATTTGTTGCAGACCAAGTCTTATATTTTTAATATGTTTAAATATCTTTAGTTGAAAATGCAGAGTTAAATTCTTGTGGGAACACATCTCGGGTAAGCCAGCATACCAATGACAGTTGGAAAAACAGAAAGACAAGCTTCTACGTTTCGGACTTAAGGGCAGGTAGGATGAACGCAAAAAGCCCATCAGCAAAGGATTTTGGATAAGAATGGCAAAAGGAGATAGAAATATAGTAAGAGCAAGAGAGATACCGCGAATCTCTTTTATTCAATTTAAACATTTTCAGAGGCAATTTTAAAAGCATTTACTTGGGCCAGATATAATTTTGAAAAAGGGATGGCGAACAAGGACACCATTAAGTTTGTATATTTTGGGAGCCAGAAAAGAGAATTAAAAAGGCATATACAGTGTATCATGTTGCCACAAACAAACATTGAGAAAACACTACCTTCTTAGGGGTTAAAACCTAAATTAGAAAAATGTTTTCCAAAAAGAAAAGTAGTTGACAACTTCAATCTATTCATTTCTTAAACTATGAATCATCATCATCATCAACTGCACCTTATCCCACTATGTGGGGTCGGTGGTGTGAAATTTATAGTATCAATTAATCGTCTAAAACTAGTTAACACTACAAATTCACACAGAAAGCAATGTGGCAAAATTTTACGCCGGATGCCCTTCCTGACACAACCTTCATACGAAGGAGAAATGAGATGAAATTCCAAAACGATCATCATCATAGGTTTTTCCACTTGCATGGAAAATATGATGAGACGGCGATGAGTTGAGATAGTTGCTCTAGTTATGTCCCATTACATGATTGATATTGTAAAATCAACATGTACATCATGGAACATGACCAACTTCTTGCACTGTTAAGTTCTCACACTGTTACCCTTTCACCATCAAAAAATGGGGATCAGGGCCTCAACTTTTAATACAGAAATTCAGCCTAGAATCCCAGCATAGATGCAAAAGGCCAACTGCTGCATAGGTAGAAAGCCAGACTCTCCAGTTTGCCAAACGACAATAAGAGGCAGAAAAAATTAATTTTAGCTGAAAGTAAAACAGTAAGCACACCTGAACAAGTTGGTCTTCATCAAGAGCTGATAAGCTCACGACAACAGGAAACCGCCCAACAAATTCTGGTATAAGACCATATGCAGTAAGATCACCACTCTCTACCTGCAATTTCAAAAGCAATCTTAAGGACAATCCCTCGGGTAATATTGGGGAATAACTGGACAATGTGAAACCTAAAACAGGAAATTAAAACATGACAGTCATTACTCACATGTTCTAATAGTGACGAGGCTGCAGAAATATTTAATCCGCCAAGTCTCATATTAGCACGGACAGGTGCTCCAAAACCAATTGAGGAATCTTGTCGTCTTGAGACCAAAACAACAAATAAGTTCAAAAATTGACACATGAAATAGGACAGCCAGTCAAAACCTTAAGACTAAAATCAGAGTACCTCTCAGAAATGGTCTTCTCTAGATCAACGAAAGCTCCACCACATATAAAGAGGATATCTTTTGTATCTATCTGCCAGTTATAGCAATGAAGTGGAAAAAGTTTCGAGAAGAAGATTAATTTATAGCACGAGACAATCCATTTATATAACATTTTAATTTGAAGAGAAAACTTTCACTCATCAATTTCACGAATACACAAAATATAACTGATTCATTCATGTTTATAAAGGAACATGGCCCAATTATGTTACTTGAAATATGAAAAACAAAGAGCCAATCGTTAAAACTTTAAATTACAAGCACACAAACTTCACTTCAGTCAATTTTCATGACCTTGTATCGATTAAGGATGATCGAGATGAAACATAAGTTTGATAGTTGAGGTAGTCAAGTTATTTGATATGATTTAAAAGACACTAACGACCTGTTAGAACTTAATGGTCAAGCTTAATTAGGTATGTAAACAATTTCACGTTGGGACCATTATCTTTGAACATAGCTGCTCCGTAGTTAGCTTTTTTAATTTGATCACACTATGAAGTATGAAGGTATCAATAACAGTTTTCCCGTCAACTGCGACTGCATAGTGATTAAGCAAACAGGTGGCCCAAGTCTCCATCCAAAAATCCAGAAATGGCTCCCCCCACATGCCAAGTCCAAAATTACAAATTAAAAATTGAATAGTAACATAATAGGTTCATAAGATAACCATTTTGGCTTTCTCTTGCCCTGGACTTATATGATATCTCCAAATAAAGGAATTTTGTTCGTGTTGCAAAACCGCTCTATACATACTCTACATTACTTTTTCGAGCTTCCAATAGAAACTTTGATCTCTTTCTACAGAAGGACACACAAAAGGTAAAGTTTCAAAACTACGAAAAGTTTCCAACTCAAGGACTAAACATTCTTCTAGGTAACACTATTGCAAATTAATGTGTGTGTTCATATAAAACTGAGCGGAAAACTAAATAATTGTAATTTGTTTTGTCTACTTTTTAGATTAAGCTTCACATTTTCTTCCTTTCTAATTTCCCACTGAAACAAAAGAAGATATTATGTCAATAAAGGAGATAGCATAACTGTATCAAATTCAATGTATGTGTGAACAACATAAATCAAGACATGTTGGCAAACCTTAAATGGATAGAATACAAATGATGAAAACAAGGTAAATAGAAACAATATGAATGCATTAAAGCAGGAAACTGGAGAAGACATTAAAGTAACAACATCTAATAAAAGTACAGAACAATCAGAGAAATAAACAAGCATATATTTTTAAAAGAGTAAATCAAGTTCTGGATACCTGAATGCTATCTCGGCGTGTATGCTTTGGATTTCTATTATCAGGAACACTTAAAATCTAGGCAAAAAGACATGGCAATTATGATGAATAACAATGTATGGGAGATTTGGAAGTAGGCACAAAGGTAACAACCTGGGAGCGCAACGCAAAAGGAACAGTGTTGATACCTCGCAATTTAAAGGAACATTGACAAAATGAAAGAAGAATAGCCATGAAAATTACTCACAGTTCCCTCCAGCATTTTTAGTAGTGCTTCTTGAACACCCTCTCCAGATACATCTCTACCAACGTTCAAGCTCTCAGTCTGAACAGAGCTTCCCAGTAGAAAGTTCATCAAGAAACAACAAAAATAGCTGTTAACTTTATGACCTCAAATCAACTTATTGAACATATGCCGCACCTTCTTGATGATCTTGTCAACTTCATCTATGTACACAATTCCTCGTTGAGCTGCTTCGACATCAAGTCAGCAGCCTAAAATGGACATAACAAGAAGGCATCATATTATACTAAAACCTCGAAAAAGGGAAGAAAGACTGTAACCAAATATGCCTAATGCCATGTGTGACTTCTAGTACCAAGTCAGGACTCATGTGAACTGAATCGTATGCAAGTCTTGAAACATATGTGAATAAGCAAAATCTGGATGATCTATTTCTGTGTGGCTTCTTTTTGCACTTTCTCTTTTCTCGCATCGGTATACACTAAAGAATACATAGTTCCAACAAGGTAACAGAGGAAAAGGGAAGTGACAATAGGATTTCAACTTTGTGCCTACACAAGTTCCGGGGAAGGAAAGGGAAAGAGGAGGAAGTGAAGGAAGATAGAGAACCATATATGAACAAAATTCTCAGCTCTCTTTCCTCTATTCCCTTGAGTTTCCTGGAAAAGATGTAAAGAAAGCGTTTCGTTCTTTCATTCCTAATTAATATTCAGTCCTTCCTTTCTTTCCCCTGCACTAAATCCAAATTGAAAGAGGATTTTAACATTACCTTTATGAATCAGATATTTATAAGAAATCATGAACCTTAAATACTTAATTGCTGCATGATTAGAAACCTAATAATGTAAACAATAAGCCACTAAGGCGACATTGATAAGAATCATTTTTTCCTTCAACCCTTTAACTATTCCCTTATGATCTAAAACTTCCATAAACAGACATTGAAAATGCTCCAAAAATAATCAAATTATAGAAGACCCACAAATGCTGTAAATGGGAAGTGCTATGCACAGGCAAATTTCACAACATAATGATCAAAAAGTGAACTTGCGCAAATAAATCAGACTCATGTCCTCAAACCAGTAGATACAATTATCCTTTCATATAAAAAACATTTATTTCCATCATATTCATACCTTTGTTTTTCACCCATTTAAAACAAAAAAAAAAAAAAACATGTATACAATGTACATGAACTTCTATACACATATCTTAGATATCTTTTAAGTCGTTTCTTTCGAAGTGATAAGTATAATCTCAATAAATATACCATGAGTAATTTGTACAGTATGGATTCCACATCTTCCCCAACATAACCAGCCTGGAGCCACACATGCCGAAAGATGGAAGAGAAGTTAGTCATAAAAATTGGTATTGATACGCAAGTGCCATACAAACATAATGACAAGAAGAAAATTACTAAACTATATCAAACCTGCCTGTGTTAGTGTTGTGGCATCAGCAATGACGAAAGGCACATTAACAACCCGAGCTAGTGTTTTTGCAAGCAGTGTCTTCCCTGTCCTTCAACCAAATATGCATAAATCAGAATAGTCCACCATGCATAAATTAGTTTCTGTGCCTCCACAAAGATGACAACTAACTTCTGCTACACCAAACAAAACTGAATTCATTAAATCCTTGTGATTATAGAACCAAAATACTAAACACCATGCCTGAACCAGTTGGACCAATCAATAAGACATTGCTCTTCTCAGCTCAACAACATCACTATTGCAACAATCCAGTTCAGCCACAATATGGCTCCTTTCAGCACCTGTCCTGATAGTAAAGTGAAATTCATGGTCAACACTAAACTAATTATGCATCCTTCTGTTTTAGGGGAAGAACAATCAGTAAGACTATATATAATCAAAAGTACGATTGCTTATTATTTTACACCTATTACAGAACTAAACATAATATATTATATATTTTAAATATCAAGAATATATCCAAATCATTTAAAGACAATATTAAAGAAAACAGGTGCAATATATTTTTTAAGGGAAAAACAGGTGCAATATTAAGGAACTTAGGTAATCAAATTTCGACGATGCTCAGTGACTGTAGGTGTGACAAAGTCCATATCCGAGAAATGCCCTGTGCTAGAAACCTCAAATTTGTTTCATGGCTAACCAAAACAACAATTCTTTTGAGGAGTTTAAAAGCCGAATTCTGAGTAATTGTATAAAACTGTTTCCAGATTGAGATTTCATGTTATCATAATTTGTTAACCTCCTAATCCAATAACGTAAGCCCCTAACATAAACTTTTATCTGTAAGGTGACATCACAGAGATATA
Organism: Rehmannia glutinosa; assembly: GCA_016081115.2. NCBI lineage: Eukaryota > Viridiplantae > Streptophyta > Magnoliopsida > Lamiales > Orobanchaceae > Rehmannia > Rehmannia glutinosa. Next base: position 2,993,980 of record CM071926.1, read on the forward strand.
GTCCCATGTCCACTAAATGCAAAAAATCGATCCGATCAGATACATATAAAACGATAAGTCAACACATTAAATTCTTCACATAGGAAAAGTATGATATATGTGCAAACAATGTAACGATCTCCACAATTGCCACAAAGGAACTATGCAAAAGATGTACTACTCACTCTTTCTGTATCAATGTCTGATTTATTCTTTTGTAGTGGTTGTAAACAGCGACAGAAAGCACCTGTCATACGAATAAAGTCATGTAACTCCAAAGTTTGATATGTCAAACAATCCACAAAAGAGGAGCAACTGAGCAACATTCATAGGAGGAAATTAAAAAAAGGATATCCAACATACCATCTTAGATCAAGCATAAACTACAAATATGATACGAAATAATATTGCATGCATTAAAATAATTCATCAGCTATATTAACAAATAGGTTCGGAGAATAAACATATCACTTAAAATTCAAACATTATGAACCATAATATAGTCTTTTCCAGTAACAGCAATCAATTGGAAAAAGTCCACAATAACCTCCCAACTGAAAGTTCTCCAAATCATATACATATAGAATAGTTTGGACGCGTATATGTGTAGGATGTCAATTGAATGTTAAAACAAAGACAGGGCAAAAACTATAGACATTGTAATTTTGTCCACTCAATTGACCATTCTATGCATGAACATCACTAACAATCATAAAAAAACAACATGGGCTCTCAAGATCGAATTTAATGCACATCATTGGCACAAAAAGTGAACAAAAATACTTAAGGGCACACTAACAGAAGCTAACACTGAAAATTTCGCTTTGAAACATGTATTTAACACAAACTCAAAAAGGAAAAACAAACCTTTTTTGCCCTTTCTTGCCCAACAACAAACTCATTGAGCACTTTACATATCTCCTTCGGAGTTGGCAACTCTTTCCTCACTTTTGCCCCCTCCTCCACAACCCCTGTACTCTTCCCTTCCGAATTCTCCTCCACATTACAATTACCGTCACCATCACAGTCACCATTCTTGTCATTCTTCTCACCGCCACTATAAGACCTCAACTTCTCCCAAATCTTAACCCCATTCTTCCCACTTTTCCCCGCGCCATTTCCCTCCGTTTCCCCAAACTTCTCTCTCCCACCCTTAACCCTCCCAATCTCAATAAAACTCCCCTGCAGCGGCTCCAGCATCAGCGGTCGAAAATAAAAGGCCGTCCGACAATTGTAACACATGTTAACAGCCTGGTAAATTCCGTTCTCGCCGGCGGTAATGGAGAGCGGCCGGTTGGAGAAGAGCACTGTCATGGGTTTGGAGCAGCGTGGGCAGTTGACTTCGGCTTTGATTTGATCGTAGTTGTCTGAGCTTCCATCCCATTTGTGCCGCTCCTGGAACCCTACTTTCTTGGGTTTGAAGAGTAGGGTTTGGCGGGACTGAAGGAGGTTTGTGGCGGGTAAATCCTTTTTGGCGTCGGCGGCGGAGTGGAAGTTTAAGGATGGTATGGAGTAGCGGACGATAATTGTGGTGGTCAAGCGGCGGAGCTTGGATGCTGAGTATCGCAATATGGCAGACATTTTTGGCGTTGCTGCCGCCGCTTCACAGCATTTATACACATCAATAGTGGGACTGGGAGTACAAAAATAGTGATGACCTGGTGCCTGGTGGGATTAATTTTTCTATTTCCTCGTAAAGGTCTTTAGCTTTGTGAGGTGAAATATATAATGAGTTATAGAAACTAGCGGTCTAGCCCATTGGCCACATTAAGGGACTTAAGTCTATTTTCGAGTGAAGATCATCGTTTCGTTTTGTGGGTCGAACATTCTGCAGACTCTACCATAACATTGATCAGTGCGTGTACATTTTGCGATTTACCTTGACTGCAAATCTGCAATAATGAGGGGCATCTCTTGTATCACAAATAAATAATTAGAAATTAGAATGCCCAATTGCTTCAGAATTTCAAATCATTAAGGACATCTACAGTCGAAAAACTGGTCAAATATTTTTTTACGGGTTTTGTGTGTTACATCATCTGCCATATCAAAAGTGAAAAACCAAATATTTTTTACAAATATTTCTCCATTGATAATAATTGAACTCATTCTACAACTTTTAATGGTCACACCATCAATTCGCACATCGTTACCGAAAAGGGGGGAAAAATATAAAGTCAATTGGCCCATGTGCGCTAGGCCGCCATTGCCCTCTCTCCAACCTTGATATTTATCAACCCTTTGTTGTTCCGCATTATCTATAAACCTCACCTCACAATGGTGTTGTTTTTTATTGTTTGGCTTAGTTTCAAAGAACCTACACCCGAATTGACTTAATGAGGCACAAGATGCGGTATATGATTGAACCGTTAGCACTAAGTTGTAACATATATGTGGAATTAAGGTTACGCCTTCCCATGTGGAATTTGTAAAAGCTATCGATAACCACATCAAATCTGAGATAATTTGCTATTGTATTTTATTCATCCGGGAAAAAGAAGTATCCAAACGAACATACGGGTTCCTTTTATAGTAGCGTAAAAGGAAAGCAGAAAAACATAGTAACCAAAAAGCGTGAACCAACTAACAAAACAACCAATGAGCAACTAGTAAAAGCGTATCAACTAATAAAAGCGTGTGAGTGAAATAGTCAACACCCCCCCAAGTTGGGTTGTGGAGATCAAAGAAACCCAACTTGGAACTGATGGAGAGAAAAGGACCACGGGGCAAAGACTTGGTGAAAGAAATTGGCTAGCTGCAGGCGAGAGGAAACGTGACACAGGGTGATAAAGCCAGCCTTATAAAGGTCGCGGACAAGATGACAATCAATGTTAAGATGCTTAGTGCGCTCGTGAAATACGGGGTTCTTCGTGATGTGAATGGCGGCCTGGTTGTCGCACCATAAAGGAATAGGAGCAGGGACATAAATGAACAAATCAGCACATAAAAAGGATAGCTATTGGAGCTCACAAACTGTGGAGCCCAATGCACGATACTCGGCTTCGGCAGAGGAACGAGAGACGGTAGTTTGTTTCTTGGTCTTCCAAGACACAAGGCATGAACCAAGAAAGACGCAATAACCGGTGAGAGACTTCCGAGAATCAACACAGGATGCCCAATCGGCATCGCAATAAGCCTCCAAGGTAAAAGTAGAGCTAGAGAAATAGTGTAATCCCAACGAAGGAGAGCCTTTGAGATAACGAAGTAGATGGAGAGCGACATCCCAATGAGATGTGCGGGGGGAATTAACGAATTGGTTGAGCTGCTAGACGGAGTACGTGATGTCGGGTCTGGTAAGGTTAAGGTACGCAGCCGCCCGATTAAGCGGCGATACACTTCAGGGTCAGCGAGCGGAGTGCCTTCCTGGTTGCACAACTTGAGTCCAAGAGGCAGGGGAGTAGAGGGAGCCTTACAATGTAAAAGACCGGTATCCCGTAAAATATCAAGAATGTACTTGCATTGGTTAAGCACGGTACCATTCTCATTGCGGGCAATCTCCATGCCCAAAAAATACTTCGCAAAACCGAAGTCCTTGATAGTGAATAGGTCATCAAGATAGCGTTTCAAATCAGCAATATCCTGAGAATCAGTACCAGTGATAAGCACATCATCGACGTAGACTAAAAGAACCAGACAACGATGAGGAGTGCCTTTGACAAACAGACAATGATCATTAGCGGACTGTTTGAAACCAAACTGATGAAGTCTAGCACAGAACTCAACGTGACGAGACGCCTGTTTTAATCGTACAAACTACGTTTCAAATGACAAACATCATGTTAGAGAATTTTCTAACCGCAAGTCTACGGTGTCAAGTTTTAATATAGTGATATGAGTAGGGTTGTCGTATCCACAGGGAATGCGTGTATAAGTACCAAGTATAAATTACCTACGTTATATTTGACAGATCAATAATAGGTGGATGTCTCAATTTATAAATAAAAATAACTAGATATAACTAATCAAAATATAAACATCTAAATCTATGGGAGAATGAATTCTAGAGGTGTGATGAATCTAGTTATCCCTTATGTTGTCAATATGGTTTATCAATCATCAATTATCAATTTATAAGTCAAGATTTCTACAATAATCATTCCCTTTCTCAAGTGTCAATGATTTTAGATTCAATTGGGAAATCAATATCTCTATAAAAATCACCAATCAAAATCTCAATAAAAGCTATGAATCTTGATAAATGACTTCAAAGGATTCACAAATCTCTCAATTCTATGAAATCTGTGTTATGCTATTCCAAGGTCATGTATTCAATTACCTCTCTCAAGTGTCAAATCAAATACACCAAACATTCTAAATTATTGATCAAGTAATTTAGAAGCAATAGATCCAAATAGCACAAATAAATTGATATATCTAGATTGACAAACCATAATCTCAAAACATAAGTTCAAACATAGATTACATCAATCCTCTAGAATTATAGTGTTTAGCTCATGATTAAAGAAAATGAATCCATGAAAATACAACAATACATCTTACAAGATATGAAGAAAGCAACAAAATAAGAACAAGAGTTGAGGGATCTTCTCTTTCTTTCTAGATGATAGAAGCCTCCAATCTTCTTCTCCAAATTCTTCTCAAAATGCTCAAATTCTTCTTCCTTGTCTTGTAGCTGTGTTTATTGCCTTCCCAAGGGTTCCAAGATCCCTAATTTCAAGCCCCAAGGATGATATTTATAGTACACAAAAGTCCAAGAAGGGGGTAGGTGAACATAGAATTTTCCGCCCCGGCGCGGGCGCCAAAGATCTCATCCTGACTTATCGCACGGGAGTCTGCGGCGCCCGCCAACGCTATCGCCAAATATCGCACGAGGCGCTATGCCCGCATGGAGCGAAGCGGCGCCATCAACATACGCCCACACACCGCCGCGGCCCGCAGCCGGGCGTTGGCTATGGCGGCGCCCACAAGCCTCCATCCATCCAAAGATTCCCTCGTCAGCGGCGCGCTGGCGCGCGGGACCACAGCAGCGCGCCCGCCCGTCCTTGGCCAAAATGCGATTTTTCCTTGCTTCTACACGATTTCTTCTTTCTTCAAGCCATTTTTCACCGTTTTCTTCATTTCTCGGCTACCAAATCCGTATTGACTCTACATCGACACTATTTGAAATAAATTGGACTTTAAAGACTCTAAAAACACCCAAAATAAAACCAAATTCTAATCTAAAATACTCAAATAAGTTGATAAAATACCAACTTAACACATCACCAGGATGAGCTTTAGAGTAACCCTCAGGATGAACCATATATATATCTTCATCAAGATAATCGTGTAGAAAAGCGTTGTTAACATCGAGTTGTACCAATGGCCAACCCCGAACAGTCGCCAAAATAATAACTAAACGCACTGTGACAAGTTTAGCAACCGGAGAAAAACTATCAAAATAATCAACACCTAGAACTTGATGGAATCCCTTAGCGACAAGACGTGCCTTATATCGATCAACTGTACCATCCGATTTCATCTTAACCTTGTAGACCCATTTACAGCCGATAGCCTTTTTACACGGAGGTAAATAGGTCAACACCCATGTATCATTATGTTCTAGTGCTGCCAGCTCCTTCTCCATGGCAAGCACCCATTCGGGGTCCTTACTAGCTTGAGAATAGGTGTAAGGCTCCTGAATATTATAAACATTTGCAAGAAAGACACTACATGTGGCATTAAGAGCAAGAGAGGAATGAAAAGGAAAAGTGCAAATGGGATATTTGTTACCTAGGGAAGAACCACAACTGAGAGAAGCTGGGGCCGTGGGTAATTCTGTTTTAACGCAGTTGGTAATAAAATCGGAAAGCCAAGCAGGTGGTTTGTGTGGTCTAGTACTCCTACAAAGTGGTGGGGACTGAGTGATAACCTGAGGCGAAGAACTAGAAGGAGTAGGATGAGACAAAGAAAGCGGAAGATCAGACGAGACTATAGGTAGAGGAGTAGAAGCTGAATTCTGGGAAATAGTAGAAAAATGAAATTTTTCTTCAAGAAAGGTGACATCCCTGGAAGACAAAAGAAGGTGATTATCAAGATCAAAAAGTTTGTATCCCTTCAAACCAGCCACATAACCCAGGAAAACACAATGATAGGCTCGAAGATCAAATTTATTTTTATGTGGATGAGTATTTGTGGCATACACAAGACAACCAAAGGGACTGAGATTAGAGTAACTAGGCTTTGAACCATGTAGAATTTCAAAAGGAGTACGCCATTGAATGACGGAGCTGGGTAAACGGTTAATGAGATAGGCGGCGTGTAAAATGGAGAAGGGCCAAAATTTAGAAGGCATAGAAGCTTGAAACATTAAGGCTCTCGCCACATTGAGCAGGTGGCGATGCTTTCGCTCGACAACCCCATTTTGTTGGGGCGTGAAAACGCAAGATTTCTGGTGTATAATCCCGTAGGCAGAGAAAAGGTCCTGACATTCTTTATTAGTAAACTCTGTACCATTGTCGGGCCGAAAATTTTTAACAGAGGCATTGTATTGTGTCTGAACCAAGTTTAGGAAACGTTTAAGAGTGGGATGGACTTGACTTTTATGAGATAGAAGATATACCCAGGTTGCCCGGCTAAAATCATCCACCAAGGTTAAGAAAAAGGGAGTACCAGTAAGTGAGTAATGTTTATAAGGTCCCCACACATCCATGTGTATCAAATCAAAACAATTAGAACTCTGTATATGACTATTTGGAAATGGCAACCTGTGTTGCTTTGATTTGTGGCATACATCACAATCCTCAAGGGTATTAGGATCTGATTTACTACAAATATTCCGAACAAAATCCAAATGCTTCAACATAGATATAGAAGCATGACCTAACCTTCTATGGCACAAAAGAAAAGCATTATTACAAGAATCAGTAGATAGAAATGAAGAAGAGTGAAAGACACCATGGGAAGTGGTATTTTGGAGAACGTAGAGACAGCCAAACGCTTTACCCACAACCTTTACTTCCTCAGTCCGTATGTCCTGTATCAAGCAATGAGAAGGGAAGAAAAGACATTTCAAGTTAGATTGTTGAGTTAGTTGTGCAACAGAAAGCAGGTTGTATTTGAAGCTAGGGATGAGAAGCACATCTTGTAAAATTAAACTAGAGGATAGGAACACTTGTCCAGAATGAGTGACCTGTTTAGTGGCACCATCAGGAAGTCAAACAGAGACAGAAGAATAAATAGGAATATCATTTTTCATGAGAGTGGAAGATGCACACATATGTCTACTTGCTCATGTGTCTAAGATCCAAGAGTCCTTTTCCAAAAACTCAAGTGTAGTAAGTGCATAGTGATTGGAAGAATAAACATATGTACCTGCAAAGTCTGTGAAGTGAGCATAATCCATGGTGCTTTCAGTATTTCAATTTCCCTGTTGTGTTTGCCCAGCCAACATCTTAGAGATTTATTGCTTGATGAGAGCAGCAATATCTACATTCTGAATGTCCAATTTTTCACCACTGTTACCAGAATTTGGTTGTTCACCATCTACCATGTTAGCCATAGCTCTCGTTCTTTCCTCTTTCATTTTTTTAAACCAATCCGAATATCCGTGTAGCTTGAAACATTCAAACATTTCATGTCCTGACATAGAACAATAATCACATGTGAGTTTGGCCTTCTCCTCCTTCGTCCTTCGAGGAAATCCCCTTCCCCTTCCTACATTCGAACCAGTATTTTGTGTTGTTCCTCTACCAACACCATTCCAATTCAGACCTGGCATTGCGCCTCTTCCAGCATTACCTCTCCCATAAGCAGTCACCCTGGAGCTCATCGCAACATTCTCTGAATTATCAGGATAAATCAGATGCACACTACGTTGTTTTTCAACTCTTAACACCATCGAGTACACCTTATCCACATCAGGCAGGGGATCCATCAATAGCAATTGACTTCTGACCTGATCATAGCTCTCATGAAGCCCCATGAGAAATTATATCAATCTCCGATTCATGTCTCGCTCACCAATTAGCCGCCTAGTCTCACTCTCACAGATCGGTAATGGCATTAAACAGGCTAATTCATCCCATAATCGCTTCAGTTTAGTAGAGTACTCAACAACAGACAAACTACCTTGATGCATATTCGAAATATCTCGTTCTAACTGATATATCATAGGTCCATTACAATCACCAAATCGTTTCGCAATATCATCCCAAAGTTCCTTCGCAATATTCGAGTATATAAAAACATCAACCAAATCCTTTGAAATCGAGTTTAAAATCCACGAAATAACCATGCAATCAACTTTTCTCCACTGGTCATACTTTGGAGAATCCTCTTCAGGAATCTCAAATTTTCCATTAATAAAACCAAGTTTGGTTTTCGCACCTAATGCTATCAACATAGATCTGCGCAAGGATAGATAATTGTTACCTATAAGCTAACTTGTAACAAGAGATTAATCAGGATGATCGGAGATGTACAACCGGAGTGGATCCTCAGCGTATTCATCTTCAACAGCTGCAGTCGTATTGAGTAAAGGCCAGACATGATTTCTTCTGTGCGCCATAGCCAAACACAACTTAAAATTGGAAGATCATAGCCTGAGCTCTAGATACCATGTAAAAGCTATCAGATAACCACATCAAATCTAGAGATAATTTGCTATTGTATTTTATTCATCTGGGAAAAAGAAGTATCCAACTTGCAGTACATGGGTTCCTTTTATAGTAGCGTAAAAGGAAAGCAGAAAAATAGAGTAACCAAAAAACGTGAACCAACTAACAAAACAACCAATGTGCAACTAGTAAAAGCGTATCAACTAATAAAAACGTGTGAGTGAAATAGTCCAACATAATTCAATTTCATGTAGCATCATGGGCTTGAAGTCTAACATTTATCAACTTCTTCTTACCTAAAAGGTTGTCAAAAAACTCCTCATTGTTGATGCCCTAACGGAGCATGCGATAACAAATACATTACATAAAGTTGTAAGTGCTCAGTTTTACACTGTATACCTTGAAAATGAAATAAACGAGGTCTTTTGAGTATTTGACTGAGAATTTAGGCCTCATTAAAATATGATCAATATTAAAATGTGTTAATTGGTCTCTTATGTTCGTGGATTTGAACATATAAATTTGGCTTCTTAATTTTTTATTAAAGAAAAAAAATTAAATTATAATTAGACACAATATCCAGTTGAATAGTGTCACTTTGTATTAAGTCATCACACATTAAGAGGAAATATCACAAAATACCCTGATTTTTGAAAAAAAGACAAAAATACCACCCTATCACTAATCTACCCCATATGGTCCTAGACTTCTCAAATATACCCACCATTTTACTTTTCTTATTAGGTTTTTTTACCCTGAGAATATCTCCAGCGTGACGCTGCTCGCACTTCCGGTGGCCACGAGACCCGAACTAGCCATCGCCAGAGGCAACGAGACCGAAAAAATGGCGGTCATAGTGACAACAATGAATTCGCTAACAATGGTCGATTAGAAGCCAACAGCTGGGGGACAATGGTGCACCCGCTCCAGAGAATCGGAACCCTACACGTCTGCCTCAGGCCAGGCTCCTCTCGATCTCGAAGCCTTCTTGGGTTGTTAGAATCGAGGCATGTATTTCTTTAATTTCCCCCTTTTTTCACAACTTTATTGGTTAGAATTTTGGTAATGGAAAAAAAAGTATAAAGATTGCAACCCACATAACCAATTTGGGGTGTGTTTGGAATGAAGGATTTTGTTGTATGTTGAATTTTTAATAGGGAAGATGATAGAAATTTGATGGCTCAAAAGCTACCTTTAAAACCGTAGTGCAAGTGCACCTATCGTTTTATAGTAAAGCTAAGCGAGTATCGAGTGTCATTCCCACGAGGACTATGATTACTAGTAATTACCGTCTTTTTATTATCTAGCCTACAAATTCGTCAAATAGTTTGTTGCAAAATAAAATAAAACAAAATCAAATAAAAGTGGAAGAGGCAACTAAGAACACGAAAGATATCGGATACACTGGGATTGGAAGATGTTGGATATAAATGTGCTTGAATGTGAATCCTCTAAAACGTCTTTGTGATTTTTTACCAAAATAAATACAACCATAACCCTTAAGTTTTAACCATCCCTTAACATATTTTCATGCTTCATGGACCGTAGGCATTCCTAAATTAAGTTAAACCCTTTCTCAAGGCGAAAAACTCCTAACCTCAAGTTGATTAACTCAAATCTCTTTCTAGTTAAAACCCCCAAGATCGCATTAACGATTTGTGAATTCCCATATTAGGTTTGACCCTAATCCTAAGATTTATGTCGTCCTATATCTAGGATTGCATGCAACTCCTTTCACTTATGTTGGTTCTATTTCACCATGAATCTCTCGATTTCCTGAAAATAAACTTCAAATCAATATTGCGCATATACCAATTCGAATAAACAAGCATAACATAAGTGACTCGCATAAAAACATAAGAAAATATATTAAAACATTCAAACCAATGATCACAAATAAGTTCTAGGGTTCATCACATTCAAACACTAGCGATTTAACTCATGATGGATTTGAGAATGAAAACAACAATTAAACAAGAAGTTTCTTTCAAATCAACATGAATACTTGAAGTTAAAACTTCCAAAACCAACATAAGACTCCTGTTGGAAGTATGATGATGAAGTGGTGGAGTTCATCTTCTTCTCCGAGCGATCTTCAATCCTTGTGCCTTAGCGCCTCTCCATGGTGATCCAAGCCTTCTAACTCTCTTCCTCACTACAATATGTGTTTCTCCTCTCCAAAATATGAACTTTCATTCCTAAAATCTGATTTCCTTGTATATCAATGAATGAATATTACATGAATTATTTTCCAACTCAAACTCTTGGCTTTTATAAGCACCATCTTGTGAAATACCATATTAACAAATGCCCCATTTCCATGCTTGTTAGTTGAATCATTGTGTGCACATTCATGGTTGAGTTGGTTGAATCATTGTATACACATGATGATTGAGGGAATATGGGGACATGTTGCAGCAAAATTGGGTGTTAAAGGTGTATAAAAGTGGTCAAAAGGCTTGGTAGGTGAGTTTTCCATAATTTTCACATGGAAAAGTTGCAAAAGGGGTCCCGACACGCCAGAAATGGCGAAGACGGCCAGGCCGTCTTTGCCGCAAAATTTGCTTTGAGATACGCCGACACGGCCAGAAAGTAACACGCCAGGCCGTGTGTTGTGCGACGGCCGTGTTCTAGGCCGTGTTCGGTCTGTTTTGTGCGATTTTTCCTCCTCTTTTGATCCCTTTCAACATGGCCGTGTTGCCCGACACCCGCGTGTTGGACCAAAAAGGCCCCGAAATGACGCGTTTGGCTTGGAATTTCGAGCGTTTTTGCATCCTTAAACTCCCGGTATGTTTTGACATGAATCCATGGTCCGAAATTCACCAAAATTAGCCCCGAATGGTCAACCTACACCAATAAAAGCACCCCACAAAGAGTATAAACAATGTACAATCAAAAACTAATGAAACTAACAACAAAATAACTCAATTTCTACTCAAATACACACATAAAACATGCATAAAAATACACTTATCAAACCACCTCCAACAAAATAACTCAATTTCTACTCAAAATTTGATTTTTTTGACAGATGAATTGATTTTTAGATTTTTGTAAAGTTTCTTAGCACATATTAGGAATCGCGGTCGTGTCGAAGAAGATGATAAATGTTTCGAACGGGGCGACGAGGATTGGGGTGAAGATTTTGTGGTTGATTTCAAGTTTTCATCCGACGGGGTGAGGCTCTGCAACTGTTTGATGAAATGTCGAGCGAAGACTCAGACGTTAAACCCAATTTTCTATGTTCTTTTGTTATTTTGTGATTTGAAGTTTTTCGTTTGTTTCGATGTTGTTTCGAAGTTGTTTCTTTTATGTTTCTGTATTTCCATTTATTTGTTCTTTTTTATTGTTTTTGATTTGTTGTGTTATGTATCTGACTGTGTATTTCTTTTATTTCTTTTGTAGTGAATGTGGGATTTTTTGTTGTTTGTTATGCCGAGCATTTTATTGGTGGGAAGGCTATGGACGTGAAGCATTTGAGATAGAGAATGAACAAGCAAGGCTCGATCCATCTCCGCTTCACAATCATGCTAAGTTGAAGCTGCAAAATGGTGATGACGATGACAACGACATTGCGTTTCTATCTCCACTTCCTAATGATTTTAGAGAATTGTTGTTATGTAAATTGTAATGATGATGTAATCAGTTGAAACATGTAAGAAACAATTGTAAAACGGGGGATCATGTGATAAAAGTTTGTAGTAAATTGCTTTTAAATTTATAGAAATAGTGTAGTTTTTTCCCATATACTCTTCAGTTTTTTTTTGTCATCCTTGTAAATATTGATCTTTGCTTCATTTCGATGTCTGCATGTCTAATCTTGAACTAAAGATCTCATGTACTCTAGCAAAGTTGTTACTAGTAAGTCTTTCCTCGCTACAGTTGATGCATTCAATAATTCTACGATGTTGGAAGTCAATATAAAGTATTTTTTGGTCTAACAGTGGATTCGTGTTCATTTCTTGTAGCCGGTGATGGACAAGTAAGCTCAAATTTTCTGAATTGAATTTGTTGTTCCAAGATTTCATTTAGGGTGCTGAATGTGCAGTCCATTGGAATCAGTATTCTTGTAATTTGAAAGTTTGTATACTCTCTATTTTCTTCCCGTTGTCCAATGCTTTGAGATTTTCTCTATACAACTTGTGGAATTCAATGAAAATTGGCTAAGTGAAACATATATAAGAAACAAAAATGAAACATGTATGAAACAAAGAAACAAAAACATGTTTGAAACAACAAAGAAACAAAAAAAGAAACCAACGCAAAAATATCAGCGAAAATGAGTATTTTTGTCAAAAATCAATGAAATGGGTATTTTTGTCCAAATTCAATGGAAAATGGTATTTTTGTCCAAAATCAATGAAATGGGTATTTTTGTCCAAATTCAGCGGAAAATGGTATTTTTGTCCAAAATCAGCGGAAAATGGACATTGTGCAGGGATTGAGCATCCAAAATTGGGCATTTATGTCCTTTTCCCACACATTAATCACAGCTAACTTCTCTATATTTTTTTTTTTGAGAATGCTAACTTCTCTATATTTAGTCCAATCTTATGTGGTAAACATTTGGGCCATGAACAGCGGCCTATCAAACTTGATGAATGGGTGAGTCAGTAAGAAAATCTGGCTGGGTCCAAAAACCTTTTGTAGCAATTTGCTACAGGCCCACGTAGGTCTACAAACTACAAGTCTACAAGGCAGCTGGAATTAGTATGTTTTCTTTGAGTACAATTATCAATGAGAGATAGTAGGGAAGGGACATGTACATTCATATGAGATTGAATTCGAGTCAATTGTATTGACAACACAAGTATCTGTTAATGGAGCACAAAGTTGATCCCAAAATTAGTACTTTTTCGAATGCAATTAATAGTACTATAAGTCTATAACTATTTTGAAAAACTATAGTAATATATCATTTAAATAATATTACAAAAATATATGAGAATTTTTTTCTTCTATTTGATAAGTATTAAGTACCAACTTGTGCAAGAACTTATTCCCTTATCAAATGCCAGTAATATCCACGTAAATGAGAAATTTCATTTTATCAATTCAGGTACATACTATCAATATAAAATTGTGAATAAGTGATATTAACATAGTATTGTTATTACTTATTAAGTGAACTACTAAGATAAGTATTTAACTTAACGCCTTATCGATTTATTTTCACTCTCGTATTTGTCTGGTCGTTTTCATAGGCTGCACTCAATTCTTCAAAGTTTTTTTTTTTGAGGAAAATTCTTCAAAGTTGATTATAAACGAAACACAATGGTTTTGGGGTAGAAAAAACTTAATTTGACCGTCACTTTCAAATATGGGCATCCAAATTAGAGCTCGCAAAATGATAGGCCTGGCTGGCCTAGCCCGAACCCACCGGACTTTTGGGAAATTTCGGGCCAATCCAATTCTGTTCGAAGCCGTGAAAATGCTTGGTCTACCCAACTCGTAAGTTCATTTTATACACAAAAACTATCTGGTCGGGCTAAATGTTAGACCAATTGAGCAGACTATTATCCAGCTTTTCTCGTATCTAGAAAATCATGGTCCAATCTAGTTCGAAATTTCAAGCGGAGCTGCATTTTGCCACCTCTAATGCAAATCATGAAAAATTTCGACAAGCAACAACTTGTACTCCTCGAATAGTGACAAACATAAGTATTTTGACAGAATTATACTCGTATTCAAAGTTACAAACATGTATAAAATAAATAAATAAATAAAATTTATGAATTTGTGCTTTTTTGACTTTTAGGTAGTATCTTATGTCCAATTTTGCAATTATGAAGAAAATATTTCGTGCATGCACAACAACAAAAATCAAATTTGGGGGGCCCAAAAAATGTTGCAAGTTCAGATTGGGTTTGGTGGGCCTGAGCTCATCCAATCCTCCTCAGCAACCCACAGGCAAAGGTCATATACACCGTTCGTTGTTTTCGTAGGGCCTAATGGAGGAATTAGGGAAATAGGAAATTTTAGTTTTAAAAAAAATTCCTTAATTTATTTTTTAATTCGATATTATTATAAACATAAAATCCATAATTCCGAAATTAACCATGCAGAAACAAAAAAGTCATGTTCTAATATGTTATTTTGGTTAGTACATTGGAGACTTTGACAAAAATGACTGACTTTGAAATTCTTTTATTTCATTTTTAGGCCGTCTGTATATTAAATGAAATTAAAATTCATGGACAAGAGGTTGCCGTATGAAACTTGCATATTATTTGTGGCTTCGTGGAATAGGTGAATAAGGAAAATTGTATTACAAAACGATATACCAAATTTTAGATCAGTAACTCATAAAAAAATTAATTTCTTACATTTTTTTATAGAATCAATCAATTTCATTCAACAGAAAACCTTACAACTGATTACAAAGATACCTACAAAATCACAAACAAATATATATCTAAAACTTCAAAGTATTTTAAACATATATAGATTTAATTGATCCAGTAGAAATAGAAAATCGCAAAAGCGTTGGACCATGTATCCGCATCCGCCACTAATCTTTCGGTAACAACTCTTCTAAATCTTTAGTACAAAAACGGCCACAAATAGGACACTTTGATAGACGAAAAAACAAACAACAATAAATACGAACCACCACCTATTACGGTGGCAAAAAATTTCACTTATCATGGGAGACAGAAACTCCATCAAAGGAAGACAACCGAAAAATCCCTTTCCCCATCTTTCAATTGAGGGAGGATAAGGGAGGAAGAAGACAAGTGACGTAGATTTTGTTTATAGTTAATTTCATACATATTTAGTTTATATAGAAAGTGACAACGAAAAAAGTATTCATATTACATTTATTATATTACTAGTCAAATTGGTTTTGAATCGAGATGTGTCCATCCACGAATTATGTACCAAAAAGAAGGAATAATGGGGCTAATTCCAACTAAACATACGGCTGCCTTATAAGATTATATGAAATGTGATTGTGATGGAATTTTGAACATTAATTTCATCAATAAAATCCAGCTGACAAATAGGTTACATTGTCTGCCTCATGGTTTTCTCAACTGTCAAATAACATCTCTGCCGAGTCTGCCCAATGGGTCCAAAAAAATAAATTAGTGTGCGCATCATTTAACTAAGTTATGGGATTATTCTGATGAAAATTTGTTGGAATTTTGGGTTTGTAAAATTGGGTATTGACGCATATTGGACCAAATATTTAAGTGGTTTCATTAGTGGAAAATAAAATTAAAATATATAATCAAATTATAATAAGTGAGTAGATGAGATTAACATTTCGAACTTCTCAAAACCAATTCTGGGTGAATGAGAAATTAATGTTACAAATTAGCCACTTAAAACTGGAAATTGACATGAGAAATGGTAAATGTTAGGGTGGAGTGAAACTCCATCTCACATAGGAAAGCCAAGTTTAACTCAATTATTATAGCCCAAGTGGGAATAATGAGTTTGGGCCCTTGGGGCACCATAGTTTTTAAAGGAATGAAGACCTACATGCTTGTGTGTTTGGTTCAAAACACACAAGCACGCGACCGCCGGCCGACCCAGGTCGTGGGCTTAAAAAAAAATTTTTTGGGCCTTCGCGCAACTAGGCCTTGCCCATGCGCGCGGTCGCGCCAGGTGCGTTTTTGACTGTAGACATGTCTTTTCGAATCAAAAGACATTACCATTCCATAAGGCACTTAGATGCCTAGGCTAGCCCGGGCCATGGGCTTGGGCAGGGCAAGTCGGCGGGCTAGCCCGCTTAAATTTAAAAAAAAAAAAAAAAAAAAAAAAAAATTAGATAAAACAGACAAAAAAATAGTATAATTGATATTTTATATTTTTATCTCTTATAAAAGTGTATATAATATTTTTATAAAATTTGTACTTGTTATCCATTAGTATATTTAATTCATTAAAATTAATAATATGAAAAAAATATATATATTTTTTTATTTTTTTAATTTTTTTGGGCGGGCCCGCCCAACCGCGACCCAAGAAGGTTGGGTTGGATCGAGGTTTTCTCGCCCGCCACCTCGGTGGCCGCCTGCCCGCCAAGTGGCGGGTTTTCCCCGGCTCGCCCCGACGGCCCGTTTCGATAGCTCTAGCTGTAGGTTCGACTTTTGCAAGTGCTGCTAAGTCGAATCTGTAAAGTCATTGTAACTTGTATCTTAGAGACGATTGCCAGAATCATAAGCACTTAGCACGGGGCAATTTCATCTTGATACTGGTCTCGACTTATACACAAATCTGTCCCGTTTTCATTTATGTAACTTAGTCATTTTATTGTAAACAACACCACTCAAACAACAAAATTAACATAGTATTAATTAGGTTTTCAGATTTTCCATTTTTATTTTATGTTTCATATCATAAATTCATTCCACGTGTAATGTATTTACTACCAGTTATATATTTAAAAAAAAGTACCTTGCACACGTTTATTGTATGAAATACAAAAATAAAGTATTATATTAAAATAGAAGGTGCGAATTGGTTGAGAAATAACAAGCATGATTATAGACATTCTATTTATGTGTGGTTAGTTTTTTTCAATGTAGCATTTTGTTTAATTATCCTTTTTTGTAATAAAATAACATTTGTTTATTTTTGTTTAAATTTGGATTTTTATTAACTAATCCAAAGACAGAAAAAGGCAAAAATAAATAATTATTTGCATCCCACTTACAAAAGAATGTAATTCACCTAACTAGCCCTTGCTTTGTTGATGACGGACATGGGAAAGCAGATCTATTCCTTGTAACATTTATTGCATTACCTCCTTTCTTTCTTTCTTTGTTACAGTATTTGTTTTTATGTTTTTAACTTTTTATGGGAGTAGTTTTCGTCCCTTTTATGGAAATATGTGTTTTTCCTCTTTGTGAGTGAAAGTTTTATTCTCTCATGTCTCGTGCGAGTGTTTTTATTGGGTCATATGAAGATTATTTGCTTGGCTTGGACATGTATGATTTTTTTTGTTAGAATTGCAGATTTTTGGATTCTTTGTGGTTTAATTTTCTATTGGTCATGCAAGCAGTCATTTCATGGAAATTTGTTGTCGTTTGATCTTGATCCGAGACTTTCAATTTTGCCTTTTATCTTCTTTCCCCCAAAGCCAACTTTCACATTTCATTTCCCCAATCACCAACTAACCATTATGTTATGCTTGCCGATGTATTTCTACACTACTACAGATATTTCTCAATACATTACGTAAATTTCTTATTCCCCCAATCACTCCAATTAACTATACAAGCATACTTTAAGTGCATTATATAATGATGTTGCAATGTTTTTCTGCAATTTATTGAATACAACTTCTTCTTTGTCAAAAATAAAATAAAAATCCTTGCAGCATTTTCCATAATAAGTGTGAGTTTGGGCCGATAATTATTTTTCTAGTATTAATTAAAAACATGTTTTCATCTAAAATACCAACTTTTAAAAAGTACAATTGTTGCATTTATTAATATTAAAATTTTCAAAGCGTCTTTTCAATCACATTATGCTAAAACAATATCAACTTATCGGAAATCGTCAAATCACAATCTAAATACAATATTTGCCGCCCCTATTGTTGGTTTAACCTATCTCACCAAAATTTATGTCCAAACTAAAATGTGGGCAAACTTTTTTTTTTTTTTTTTTTTTTTTTTGAGGAAAAAATGTGGGCAAACTAATTATGGCAGATACACTTCTTTTCCCTCAAGCTATTGAATATTAATTGAGCAACTAAGAAATATGCTGTATTGTTTTAGAGTTACATAGCCAACTTTGTGTGCTAAAATTGGTGATTTATAAACAACACCTACTCACCGATTTCAATTTTTTTTTTTACTCAACTCGATTTTATATTTTAAATTTTCAATGTATGACACGGTACAAGAAAAAAATATATTTGGATTAATTTTCCTATTTTTACCAATTTTAAAAGCAATAAAGGAAAAATTTGAGGAATTATTTGTTTCAAACATTGTCTAATTTGTTTACTTAACTTTTTATACATTTTCTTGTGGTTTGATTGATCTGTTGGAATTACAGTGGTTACAAAAACGGGAAAAGCCTTCAAGATGACTTACAAAACAGAAACATAAAATTACAAAAAGAGTAAAACCTAACTATTACAAGTCTTGAATGGATTCCAACTCCAGAAGCATGAATCTGACAGAACTTTACAAGCTGAGTCGAGGAAGAACTCTTTCCGCAAGACAAATATGTCCCATAGTGCTCACAAAAGAAGACGTAATGTCCTCAAAGATAAAACGACTTTACCTCTTTTGTGTACGAGAGCACCACCGACACAAAAACACATTTCGAACTTGAAGGAGTGAGAACTGGTCGCTGGACACGAGTGCAGAAGGAAGTGTTCTTCAAATGTTACAACATTCATACCGACATAATTTGAAGAATATGCAGAGATATGCGATTTTTTTTGTGTATTCTCGACTTCATCTCTTCCTTCTAACCCCCAATACAAAGAAACACCTAAGACTTATATAGCCATCATTTCCAACACTTGTAGGGAATTAAGATAAAGAGAGTGGCATTAACACCATGTGTAACTCCCATGAGTTACACACCTCTTCTTATGACCACTACTTGAGGAGTTACAAACTCCAAAGACATGATGAACCCTGGACACCTCCAATGTCCATATTCATAGATAATCGAACCTGGACACCTCCAATGTCTAGATTCATTAGGCCCAACAGATTACTTGAATCGGGCAAACCCATTTTCGAGTGACAAAACTAATCAACATGAACTAGAGTCTAAAGAGTCGAGGCGGTCAAGGCCCATTTGTGATTATACACTTGTGTTATAATATATCCAACCAATAACACCTTCTAGTATTTATACTAGGATAAACTATGCCCTTCACATAATGCCCATTCGTGTGACAACTTCGTGTATTAATTTCTCACTCACCAAAAATCTATTTTGAGAAATAAAAATACTATGAACATCTACTCAAACATAGATTTACAATTTATAATTTAATTCCTCCGAATTAAATAACTTAGCCATCGAAAATTTGGTCAAAATCGGATCGACGCCCACTTTTTCAAAACCCAAATTTCCAACATGGTCAAGTTATGATTCATGAAAATGAGACGTGCTCAATTTCACCGTTTTATGAAGTGATTATTTTGATTATTGGTATATATATATATATATATATATATATATATATAGAGAGAGAGAGAGAGAGAGAGGAACAATCAATATTATTGAGAGATCGTCTCCGATAAAATCAAGTCTACCAAATGATCTGGATAATCCCCCGACCACCGTTCATTACACTCGGACACTAAACACAAATCTAGCTAGAAATGAGCAAACGGTGTTGCCCGACTCGTGCAACAAAACATGGAATAACAAAACAAAATAACTAAAAAGATAAAAATATCATTAATCGCTTTCCAAGTAAGATAGATCCTCTGTTTGGGATTTCACATTTCAAGATATAGTAGGGACATATTATCTGTTTCAATTTGGATCTTGGTTAGCCCCATTTCATGCGCTAAAATTAAGCCGTCCCTACATGCGAGTGCCTCCGCTATTTTGATCGAACATGCTTGGTTCCTTGATGTGTACTACCATTTGAGCACTTCCTCCTTATGGTTCCTCAAAAGTCAAAACCTCTCCGATCCCCGCACTGCCTTCCACTATCGATGCATCCGAATTGATTTAGCGTGAATCGGTCGGCGAGGGTGCCGCGAGTCCTTCCATTTTTGTTGAGCCATTGTCGAATTTTTGGCGCCACCGCTCCGTGTTTCCTCAAGCCTAGTTGTTGCTAAAAAGAAACATGATGCATGGTCCATATGTATTGTTGAAGTTCGCTTAATTTCTAGCCGACTGCCGTCCACAACAACATACAAAACAAAGGGTGTTTGTCACCTTCACCTTGTCAATCACATATTCGAACCAATCCCCCATGGGCCTACCAATCATTTCCTCTCGTAATGTGAAGTCGTAGATGAGAGGCTGCCCAAAAACTTTGACCACTCACAATCCCTCAATGCGTGCTCCTGTGTTTTTCCTCTAAACCGCAAATGAGCCCCATCTTGCCGGGGAGAGAAGAGCTAAGGATCGGTCGCTCAAGATCTTTGGTCTTTACTCGCCTTACTCTCTAGACTATATGACGGATCGGACCACGTGGGAAATAGTCACTCCCTTTCTTGTCGCCGCCTTCGAGTCGGAATAATTTGTTGCACACACTTCCATAGGAAAATATGTACCTTAGGAGGGATTGAGAGTTTCCAAAGCCATTTCCATATCCTTTTTTAGAGCCCGACGATGAGAGTTTCCCCTATCGCAATCCGCAAAACGCTAAAGCTAATTTATATCCCGACTTTACCAATACTTTCTATCTTCTCCAAAATGCCAAACAATCACATCTTTATGTCTCATATAGCAAATCGAGATAGATAGATTTACCTTCATCGTATCGTGTCATTGAATAATTCGTGCACCTTGTCCCCGTCCCATTTCGGTCTAGCCTGGCTTATCAACTCTCCCACCGTCATGTCTCTATTGGTTTCGGCCCTTGTTTGAGGCCTCGAAATTTGATTGTCCAAAATACATGGGTCATTCCACACCCGAATATTCTCCCCGTCCCACACTCCAACGAATACCCTGCGAAGAATTTTCCGACCCTCTACAATGTTTCTCCACACAAAAGATGGATTATGGCCAATTGTAGCATTAAGAAAATTACTTTTCGGGTAATATTTGGCTTTAAGGGTTTTGGATAGAAGGAGTTCTTGTTTTGATAAGTCTCTACCTTGTTTAGCGATCATTGCCTCGTTAAAATATTTAATATCCCAAAAGTCCAAGATTCCATCCTCCTTCTGGTTGACACATGCTATTCCACACCCTCCAATGAATCTTCATTTCCTCCCTACGCGCTCCCACCGTAAACTATGACTATGGAATTAATCTAGTTACATATTCCCGCCAAAAGATGAAAACACTCATTATATAGGTGAGAATGGTGATCGAGTCACCTGGTTTAATGAGAACCATTTTTCCAAATTACCGATAGGGATATGCTCTTCCGATTCTTTAACTTTTTCCTCACTCTATCCACAACAAGCGCAAAATATTTTTTGATCTTCCCACAATCGCAGAATCCCGAGGTAAACTTTGTGTTTGTTCACCGTGAGATACTCCAAGAAGATTAAGCAAGTGGTTTTGATGTGTAATGTCAACACCCTGCTAAAGGAAATTTCAGATTTTCCCATTGATTTTTTGATCCAAGACGCCGTATCTTTGTAATAATATCCCTTGTCACCGCAATCCCCCTCATTTGCCCGACCAAAAATGATGTTGTCATCGGCAAAAAATAGATGTGAAATCTCCCACAGATTATGGCTCACACGGACCCCATGTAGACTATTTGTAGCTTCCGCTAATCAACGATGAGAATACTTCGCACAAAAAAGGAAGAGATACGGTGATAGCGGGTCTCCTTGTCGAGCCCACGAGTCGGGTGAAAATTTCACTCGGCCGCCATTGATAAGAGTCGAAAAAGACATGTAGGCGAGATGCACTTCATATTCAAATTAACGAAAGACTCATTAAGACACTCAAACGAAGCATAACCGATCGAAGCAAAGGCCACTAACCCGGTCATATGCCTTCGACATATCCAATTTAAAAGCAAAAGTTTCGGTTTTTAGCTTTACTATTTTTCATATGGTGGAAAATTTCAAAAGCAAGTAAACACATTTATCGCTTATGAGCCGAAGAAATAAAAGCAGATTGAGTGTGATGAATGAGGTGAGGTAACACGATTTTTAGCCTTATAGCAATTGTTTTTGTAATTATTTTAAAAATTATGTTGCAAAGACCAATAGGTCTAAATTCCACAAGCTCGTTTTTTCTTTTTAGGAATAAGCACGATGAAGGTTTCATTTAAATGCATGGACTAGCCCATTCATTTAAAACCAATAGAACAACACGAATAATGTCAAATTTGATAATAAGCCAAAATTTCTGATAAAAAGAGCGGGCATACCGCCTGCTTCGGCGATTTCATCGGATGCATTTGAGCCAGGGCCGATTCCACCTCCGCGGCTTCAAAAGGGCGTGTCGAATCGCATTCATTTCCTCCGTCGCTTTTCAGTCTACGACGTCTAAAACTCTACCCATATCCAGTTGGGGTTCAAATGAATAAAGTTTTGAGTAACTCCAAATTCCTTCTCAATGTCCTGTTAGTCCTCCAAGTAATTGCCATCGTCTGCTAATGATTCGGTCTATATAGTGTGACTGTATATATTCAAAGATTTAGATTAGTATACATAAATTTAATAGTTGATCTTTATTGAAATGGTATCTATTATTAAGGTTGCAGAACATTGATTTGTTAGATTTATAAAGCGAGTGAATATTGGACTTTAATTTTATTATAGTAATATAATTTAAAATAATTAGTAAAAATAAAAAATAAATTTGATCATAAAATCCTTAATTCAAAATTATCCAATTTAAAGACAATAAATAAAGAAGCGTGCTCATTACAAATAGGGATGTTAATGGGTTCTGGTAATACATGCATCTCAACCGAAACCATCTCATTTAGGGACGGGTATGTGATAAATAAATGGGTATGAGGCAACTAACTTGTATTGATTTTTAGACTCGAACGAGTCTAGGTCGGGCAATCGGTTTAATAGGACCCGACCCATATAACTAATTTGTCCATAGATTGTGTATATTGTTGTTCAAAAGCTTTTGATTTATATATATTGTTGATGTTTATTTCATAATCCATGCAATATTTACAAAATTATATAAATATAATATTATGAGTAAAAATCATATAAATTTAGCCAAAAATATGAAATTGACAGATCTAACGAGTGTACCAAGTCGGTGCAAGTGGTGCCGCCACCACAGGGCCCCGATCTTTAAATTTTTTTCTTTTTCTCGTTTTTATATGTATGTACAAATTGGATATATAAAATAAAGGTTGCAATCAAGAACAAAATCTTTTGCTAGTGGAGTGGTCAGGCAATACTTTAATGCTCATGGTCTTGATTTTGATTTCATGTTGGAGCGGAAATACCGATTTTGTCGCCTTTTCTATCTTAGCTAATTTTTTTCTTTGTTTTTTTTTTTTTTCTTAAAACTCCTCTCTATCTAACTATTTTTTTCTCTTGGTTCCCCCCTTTTTGCAAGAAATTAAAGAATTTCGACAACCACATTTTTAAGCTATCATTCTCGTTTTCATATTTGCTAAATTAGTTTATTTTTGCAAAACTAAATAACAAAATTGAAGAATTAAAAATGCACGAAAATCAATTTTTCATAACTAATTTATGAGTAGTTTATTTTTTTATTTTTTTATATTGAATTTGTAAATTACTTTAATAAGACCGAAATGTTAAAGTTTGAGTATAATTTGTTAATACATATCTTATTTAATATGTTAAATCAATAAAATTACATTTTTAACATTGAATTTGTTATTTTTAATTTTTTTATGTAAACATAAGGCTCCTTTTTTTTTTTTGCTTCTGCACTTCTCGAAACCTGGAATCGACTTCAGAATGGTCTTACCCACTAGACACAAGCATCAACCGGGAGAGGTATGACCGTGTGAGTCTAAAATGAGGCGATCCCTACTAGAGATGTTAAACGGGCTCGAGCCCGCGACTAGCCCGTTTAGCCCGAAAAAAAAAAATAGGGTTAGGGCCAAGTTTTTCCTTTAATTAAATCCGGCTTTTTTGCCTGGACCGTTTAGCCCGCTGGGCTAAATGGGCCAAAATTACCTTTTTTTTTGGTATTTTTGTTTTTCAAAATAGAGGATTGATGAATTAAGGGATAACACAATTTACGTAACATTTCCTAAGAAAGATATTTTTATAGTGAAATGTAATCAATTATGATGATTTAAAATGATATGTAATTTATATCTCTCTAATAAATACAATACTATAATCTAAATAGTTTAAAATTTTCGTGACTTAAATGTGACAAATAATTGAAACTTTATGCAAATAACTATAAAGATGAATTTGTGTATTTTGAGATTCCAACTTATCTCACGCACAAACATTGAACATCAAATCGCATTTTATCATTATTTATATTTATTTAATTTGTTTGACAAAAATCAAAAATTAAGAAAATATTAACTATATAGTGTTTATTATTCTACATTGTAGTTTGTTGTTTCTATTTTCATTTTAGAAATGAGTTTTAATTGCACATATTTTTGTTTTAACTATTATTGCAGTAACTAGTAAGTATGTTCTTAAAGTTTCAAAGCCTTTGACGATAATGATTATGTTTGATTGTATTTGAATTTAAAATTTTTATCCTTGTAATGCAATATAAAAATTTTTGTAATTTAGTTTTGCAATATTAGTTTGAATGTTATATTAGTATACATGCTTTAGTATTAAAGTTAGATTTAAATAAAAGAAATTAATCTTTTGGCTTGTAGCCCGATAGTGCCTGTTTAGCCTTTTTCGCTAGGGTTTGTTAGGTTTGAAATTTGGCCACCCCACATAGTAATAACCCATTTAGCTCAAGTCCGCTAGGTTAGTGTTAGGTTCGCACTTTGCAAAATTCTTTACATAGTAATAACTAATTTAGCCCGCCCCTATAGGTCCAACCCGTTTAACATCTCTAATCCCTACTTACCAACGTAAGTTCCTCCTTGTAAAAAATCACGAAAAATGAAAATACAGCGTCACCGTATTTCTGTGTTCATCACTCACTCCCACGTGTGCCCATCTCACCCTCCTTTCGTGCCTCCATTCGTAACTCCATCAAAACCCTCCTCACCTTCCATCCCAACTTAAAAGCTCCTCTCCTCACACCACCTGTGGTTCTCTCTCTGTCTCTCCACTCTCTCTCCTCTGTTTCTGTAGAGAGAGAAAGAAGAAGAGCAGAGCAAAACAACAAAATCACAACAAGAAAATCTCTCTTTAATCTCCGTTCGGCGTTCACCTAATTATAGTCTACAAATTTCTGCATTTTCTATATATATACGTACAACATATACATACACACCGCAGTTTCGTTTCGTTTCGTTCTCCGAATTGAATTTTGATCTTAAATTCTTCATAATTTGGGAGCAATGAAGCTTAAGAACCCTTCCAATTCCGCCTCACAAAGCTTGACCTCTTCCGACACGCGCATGCTCGTTCGTGAGTCCCTCCGCATCAGTGCTAACCTTGCCTCGGCGGCTCCGCCCTTGCCCGCCCCGGCATCGGTGGCGGCTCAGGAGCGGGCGTTGGTACAGGATTCCAGCTTCGGTGGACTCGTCAACGATCAGTTTGTGGATTCGAGCTTGAGATTGATCTGCTGCGAGGAGGTTGAGGGCAGGCAGTGGCAATACTTCGCCGAGAATAATAATAATATTGGCGTCAGGAGTAGTGGTTCCAAGAAATTGAAGAAAATTCTATTCGTGCTGTCAGTTTGCAGACTCACCAGGCCCCCGTTGATGTCAGTTTTTTCTATTAATTCTTCTTTATATATATACATATATATATTTATATATATTCTCTAAATTTCTTATCGGTGCATTGGTTGCATTTGTGAACATATTCATCCATCACAATTACGAGTCCCTACACTCTTCCCCTCTAAATTAATTGTTTGATTTTAATGTAACTTATTTTGGAATTCCTAGGATTTTATTTTTAGGAGCTAATTGAGAGATCTCTAAGCAACTAGATAGAAAGTTGAAAACTTCTTGATTTTCTCTTTGCTGTAAAAGAACCACTTTAGCTCCTGCAGTGAATGAATTGTTTTGTTAATAAATTTATTCAGTGCCAGTAATTATATTATATGAACATGCAACTGTTGCATTATTGTGGAGCTCTTGGTGTTTGATAATGTTAGTCTTAGTTAAACAAACTTGGGTTATAGCTGGTTACTTAATCAGTCTTAACATTAGACAGAGAGTTAACTTTTAATAGAGAAAATGGAAGAAGGAATTCTTAACTACATTATTACATCTCTTCTTGTATCCACATCACGCGCCACCACAGATAACTACTCATAACCCACCCTCGGACTCCTCGTAAAATGTTTTACATAACAAATAAAGAAAAAAAGGAAAAATAGCAGATAAGGGAACTGCATCACTAAAATTTTAAGATGTAAATCAT
This sequence comes from Rehmannia glutinosa, assembly GCA_016081115.2. NCBI lineage: Eukaryota > Viridiplantae > Streptophyta > Magnoliopsida > Lamiales > Orobanchaceae > Rehmannia > Rehmannia glutinosa. The sequence goes on from CM071926.1 coordinate 3,020,624, forward strand.
CGTCACGAGTTAACTTCTCTCTTTACTTGATTTATGCTGTTTATGTGTTCCAGGAGTTGATGGCATTTATAAGGTCCTATGTCGTCCCAGAAGGTTTTCCCGACAGCGTGACACCTTCTTATGTGCCATACATGACATGGAGAGCTTTAAAGGTACACTTATAATATATTAATGGTATCAAGAAAGCAATTCACCGACCCCACATAGTGGGATAAGGTGCAGTTGATGATGATGATCAAGAAAGCAATTATCTTTCAGCATTAAATGCTTCCACAGTATTTTGTCAAAAAAATGGCTTCCCAGTATTAGTTGTGGTCGGCTGCTCCAGTATCGTAATAGTGATGTTGTTATGGTTGTAGCATTTCTTTGGCGGAGCAATGGGTGTTTTCACAACACAATCACTCCTTGGTTCACTTGGAGTATCCAGAAACGCGGCATCAGGTGCTGTAGCTATCAATTGGATTCTCAAGGTATGCATTAGAACTGACATGAACAATTATCTTGTTATGAAGTGCTTCATTGTATAAAATTCGAACGTCATACAACTTTTGGGGTTATTACTGCATTATCTAAAGATGCCACATGTTTTTTCATGTTCATGTGTCTGAAGCCTTGTGATTTCAGGATTTTTTTGAGGCAAATGTTGTGGCAAAATATCACCTATCCGGATGTATGAAATCTCATTATTTACTTATGGTTACATTTCGTCATAATAGAAAACCAAATGAAATTCGTGAATTGTGCAGCTCGAGCTACCCTCATGATGTCAGTTTTTTTTTTAGGCAAATGTTGTGGAAAAATATCACCTATCCGGATGTATGGAATCTCATTATTTACTTATGGTTACATTTCGTCATAGTAGAAAACCAAATGAAATTCGTGAATCGTGCAGCTCGAGCTACCCTTGTTCTTAAAGGAATATATGTCGTGTTACTTAACATACAAAATACTTCTTTTGCTATTCAACTTTTTAAGTTTTGAATAATGTATTAAACTCAGTTGATCTAACTTTAGAATGTAAAATATGGCTCATTATAGGACGGCGCTGGACGGGTTGGAAAGATGCTTTTTGCTCGCCAGGGAAAGAAATTTGATTACGATCTAAAGCAGGTATTAAATTGTTCAATTTTGTGGTGAAAGAGGACAATTTAGTGTTTCACAATGTCTCCGAAGACACTTCTTTATATTCTCATATTTTGGATTTCGTTCAGCTTAGGTTTGCTGGTGATCTGCTAATGGAGTTAGGAGCTGGAGTAGAGTTGGCAACTGCAGCTGTTCCCCATCTATTTCTTCCATTGGCATGTGCTGCCAATGTGGCTAAGGTTTACGACGCGACTATGCTGTTCACTTGTCAGTATCTAGCAATGCTGGAAAATTAACTCCATACATTTGTCTTGGTTTGCTCATAGAATGTTGCTGCTGTGACATCAACTTCAACTCGAACCCCAATCTACAAAGCCTTTGCTAAGGGAGAAAATATTGGAGATGTGACTGCCAAGGGAGAATGTGTCGGAAATATTGCTGATCTGGTAGGCTTGTTCAGTAGAGACACATTGTTCATGATCTCTATTTTCTGCAATTAAATTTCACATCACCAAGCAACTGCAGCCAGAAACTCTTTCCATGCATAATTTCCAAGTTGAATTTACATGGTGTATTAATCTGCAGTTTCTCAAATAAGCTCCGTAATGCTGTCTTTTTTTTTTTTCTTTCATAAAGCATGTTCTTTGAGTTTGGTAATTCTATTTTGGACATATATTTATAACTTTTGTGATTTGTTTGCTATAAATTGCTACAGATTTTATGTTTGCCAAATTCAAGTTGTTTGGGTAAAGAGAGATTGTTTGTAATTCCTTGCAAGGGCTTGAACTGGGAATAACATGATCGAATCTGATTCATTTATTCTGCACCATGCTTTCACTAAGAAAAGTTTCTTGTGCCGAAGAGGTTATGGAGATTCTGCAATGCCAACCAATGATGGGCTGATTGGGTTGGGGGGAGGTGGTTAGGGTCTAGTGACAAATGCTCAGTGCAAATATTTACAAGCATTAGCAAAATTGTCATTGAAAAGCACCCTCAATCTCATCACCTTCAGATTTAAGGATAACAAGTACAGAATTTGTAATTTAAAGGATTTTATGTATTCAAGCTTTGTCTTAAATATTGACTTCCCAAATTGCATACTATAATAGTCTTGCTTCATATGCATTGTTTAAGCATTTCCATTTGAGTTGGAACTAATTACAGAAATTCTTTCTCGTGAAGCTTGGAACTGGACTCAGCATAATGATTGCCAAACGAAACCCCATCTTTGTTCACCACATTTGCTCTGCTGTCATGTGGATATGTGATGAGCTCTTATCAAGAGGTTGGATGATGTGAATCTCTTCCCATCCGTCTTCCTTTATAACTCTATATTATTCTATCTTACAATATTGATTGAAATTGTGTCATGTATCCTTTCAGGTCAAATCTGTTGTTTTGCATACACTAAATCGTGCACGATTCACTGTGGCAGTAGAATCCTTCCTGAGTACAGGTGAGATGGGTGCATT
>CM071926.1:3023278-3144294 GCA_016081115.2 Rehmannia glutinosa
AATATAGTACATGATATATCTTTATAATAAAATGGTTCTCGTAAATATATCTTCTTTGTTCGCAAATTGAGCTTACATGGTTTATTGACATACGGTTTGTTTTTTAATTAATAAATAAAATAAATGATTGTGTTCCACCCACTATGTCAATACACAATAATAAATTATAGAAATGATATTAACAATGTCTAATGTGATACTTGCCTATTGTCATATCCATTTAAAAGACATTAACAACGCCTAACTTCCACCGCAAGCAGGGTTAATGGCATGTTCACAGATTTAAAAGTCACTACGAGGTTGATTGACATCGAAGTTCTTGCTGTGTCACTCACATTCAATACATGCAGCATACACAAAGTTGGTAGTTTTAATATTTAATTAGTTGTTTATTATTTAATAGTAACAATTTGCTTCAAGATGAATACATTCATTTTAGTAGACATATTTCAACATATGTAACCATATGAGTGTATGAACTTCACATAATCGCCTTAACAAAAAAATATTGAGACCATATCATATTATTCCCTACTACCTCCCATGGCACCGAAAGAGAAAATGACATGCCAAGAATTGTTCTACATCGAGACATTGACAAAGACTGCTGACAATCAAGCTTTCATTCAACTTTCAAGTTGAACAAAGTTCATGTACTTTATTCCTAAACATAAATGTGAACGCCATCTACACGATATCGTGAAAGTTGAATGAAGAATTCCAAACGACTTTCACGCTTGAATATGTTGTCGTCGCACTGTTGCTCCGCAAGTGACATAAACCTTCAATCAATCATCAACATCCCTGAGAGTTGTATGATATTTGGTCAATGTCGCCACCGCACCCAGTCACGTGTGGGATCTTGTACGGCATGTTGTTTGTGCAAATGACACGATTGGTTTGCTTTCCACTTGTCGAACATTTTTACCACTTTCGAGGTTTTCATATGTGACTATATATATGTGCAAGTGAACGTGAGATCGGGATCGTACATGGAGAAAGGCTGAGCGTGAGTTCGGCACTATGTTGTATATTTAATGTCCCTGATGGAATAAATATTATAGATCGACAACTTTATACATGAATGCTGGGCAAGTGTGGAATTACCACGCCATGGCAATGTCAAGTTGTTTTAAGCCCCCGCTTTCTTTTGGCAAGTATTTACGTGTTTATCTAGATGTATTTTATTTTGTAGCTTGTAGGTTTTACATGCTATTGTGTGTTACAATCATAACATACATATATCGTTGGCGTGTGCTTTCATCTTTTATGAACATACTTTTCGTTATCGCATGTAAACTAGAATATTATTACCGCTTTGTACCATTTGTTACGATTTATATGTGCTTTCTAAAAATAACATTACCAAATACTGAGCAAGATAATCTTCTTTTTTTAAAAAAATTTGAATAATAATAATGACCATGTTTGAAATTTAGCTTACTGGTTACAAAATGCATATTCATTCGCCATAGCTTCAATATATTATGTATGAGAATATTGAATTTAGTTGTCATGAGACAAAATGACAATATATACTAAGTAGTATTGATATTAAATTATTATCATAAACTTTTGTGTAGAAAGTTTAGTTTTACTTTCTCGTAATCTTAAGTAAATAACATGTCCCAAAAAGGTATTCTATTTAGGTTGTATTTAAATTCTTTTTATGTGGCCGTCTAGTTTGTAATAGATCCTATTTTCTTGTTTGCTCATTTACGCTTCATTTTCATGATATGGGTGATTCACTTATAGTTTCAAGTATATTATCATTCTTGAATAATTCCAATGCGATGGTTTCTCAAGTTTACAATGAATCTTTGATGAATATAAATGGGATGTAAATTTTTTTCTTTTTATGTTGAGGGAGAGGAACCAAAACCGATGCATGATTTTCAAACTTTCCAACTTGAACTTAGGATTTAAATCAAGAGATGTATCCATTTTTCCTTCATTTTAGAATGATATCCCACCATGATAAATTGTTGTTTGTCCTTCCCTTCTCCACTTACAAGGGCTTAGTGTCAATTATTTATTTATTTACAGTCTTAATTCTCCAATTGTTGCGAAATTTATATATTAAACTATATTTTAATGCGTAAAATCAACAAATTATGTCGATGGATTCAACAATCCCTGAAGACTTTCCGAGAATAAATCAAAAGGTATTCATCTTACTATTATAGACTTTAAGAAGGGGATATCCAACATGTTGCAGACATAAATTTTCCAAAAAATCACAAAATGATAATGATGGATGAAATAAGTAATAAAAAAATAGAATACAATATTTTTTATGTTTAAGCAATTATTATATCTTAAAGATTATAAACAAAATTGATGTTTCTCATGGGAGTGCAGATTGGAGTTATCATCTTCAATGATGACATTAATTATTTTATGGGCACATTTACAACTAATAACACTTACCTAATTTCAAATCTGTAAGGTTAAAATAGCTAATCGCTTGTTTCCTAACGCACACCGGGAAAGAAATTGGTGTTAAAGAAATATACTATTGTGAAAGGTGCACTAAACCCGATTGAAGATATGTTTGATACAATTTTTTGTGGAGTTCAAATATATAGATTTTGAACAACACAAAAGTGTGAATAGGTATAACTTCTTCCTCTCTAACTTACTATATAATTATATTTATATTTAATAGTATTTCAATAACTGTAAATTCTATCATGCAGATGTGTATGTGATTTTACTAAGAGTTAAAAAATGTAAAATGACGGTTAATTCAATGACTGCATTGAAATCTGTGAGAGAAATAATGATCATCAATGAAGAGTAATGAAAATATCATAATTATTTTTTATTATCATATATTCCTTAACATTTTAATTATAAAAAGCCTTAGCTCTATTCAATTTTCTAAAATTATATGTCGCTTACACACTTATCGAATGACTTTTATCTATTGAACATATATCATCCCATAATTGTTTCTATTTGCAAGATCTAACATCAAATGAATGAAATAGATTGGTGGATATTCTTAATCAAAATCCAATACTTGCTATCACCGATGTCACCCCAAAAATATGTAGGTAATATTTATCCAAGTTCAATTGATTCATAAAATATGCCTTTTATTCAAGATGCCGAAAAACTATAACAATTTATATGCCTACATTTCATGTGTATTGTACAAATTATAGCTTTTCTTGATTTTTTTATTATTTTAGTGAATTATGTTCGCAAACTACATCAATATCAATTCTACGATAAGCCCGCTTGTGAAGAAGACACTCATATGAGAAATTGGTGTCCTAAATCCAAAAAAGATTATAATTGAATGACATTGGTCGAAATTAAAATTAACAAATGTTTTCTAATGTTACACATGTTACTATAAATTGATAATCCTATCAAAGTGTGAGATTTAACAATGATCTAGAAAATGAAAATTGCAAATGAAGTTTGCCCTCGACAAAATCATATACAAGCAGATACATAATCGTGAGGTCAAGATATATTATTTAATATCATATTTTTAATTAGACCATTTTGTATATTTTTGATTATAATTTTTCTTAACCTTTTCTTTAATATATCACTTATATGATATGTATTATCGCTTTCGCAGGAGTTATTGAAGGAATTGCAAATGAATCTTATGTGTATGACTCGTGTGTATGACGATCCAAAAATGTGTTGCTTCTATTTTCAAAAGTAAAGACTCGCGACTTGCAACAAATGCCGTGAGAAAAATATTGAAATAATACCAAGGTATTAATTGAACTTAAAATATTATAAAATTTATTCATTCATCAAATACTAATTATTATTTTTTGAATTGAATATATGAAATAGTGTTGAATATCAAAAAAAAAACCACAATGCAATCATAACTTTGTTTGATAAACAACCACAATACTTATCGATGACAAGACAAGAGTATTTAACAACAATTGAACATGTAAATTATTATGATTTTGCTTGTGATTTTGATTCTAAAACAATGTGATCCAAACTATTATGTCTCATTGTGATTTTTGATATGTATTATATTAAGTTTTGTTGGAAAATGATATTGGCTTCCACTTTTGCATATATGATGAAGCTTGTCACCCTTTTCGTTGAAATGGTTGAAGAATATTGACACCAACCTCACAATTGTACATAATCTGCGGTGTTGTCTTTTTAGAGTAATGGCCGATAAAATATTACTCTATTGTTGAATACATGATATCGCCTTATTTGCCTGATCGATGTATAATATCGTGATGTCTGTTAAGACTTCTATAGTTTTTTGATCCTGATGAATCATTTATGTCACATCACAATAAATATTTTTTTCAATATGAAATGTTCATTTGTTTAATTATCAAAATTATCCTAATTATATCTTTATAATTATTAAAATTTAATTTTACCGTGAACATGATTCAAAATTTTCCATAAGACTAACTTTGCAAACATCGTCAATTTTGTTTCCTTATTGCTTTTTAAACAAAAGTTAACACAAGTGCTAATGGAAAATGAATGTAGTAGCCAATGAGTCAAAAAGATGAAAGTCACTATAAATGAGGCAAAAAGAGAAAGACATTAAGTGTGTTTACAAAATATGGGGCGGGAAAGGTAGATGAAATGCATAAAGAAAGTAATGAAAACAAGCAAATGACATTGAACAAAATGTGAGGTTGTTCGATTTCAAGTGATAGTAAAACATTGCAAAGTATGAAGAACAAGAATTCAAAGAAATTGACAAGAACAAGTAAGAAAAAAAAACAAGACACTGTGAAAATCAAAACAACAAGACTTTGATGAAACTTCAAACCGTGATGTTTTTTTATGTGTTTTTGATTCTTTTATGTGAGTGTTATATTTTAGGAACAAGTTAACTCGGGAAGATTGTATTTTTCACAATAATATTTTCAATTTGTTTGTCATTTCTTTTAGATTTTATTCGTTTGGTCACCACGGTGTTGAACATCAAGAATTAAAATTCCAAATTTAACAAATTAACTAAATCATACTGATCACATGAAACACACGTGTATTTCACTAATTAATTGAAATATGTGATTTTATGTAGTCAATGCCAAAAAAAATATTTAATGATATACTAATAAAAAATCATGTTTTCTGAGGATATGTATGAATGTGTTTTCAAATGCAACTTTCCACTTTCCAATTATTCCAAAAATGAGTTTATGTTTGTTTAGGAAATTCTCAATAGAAATAAAGTCATTTTCAGTTTTTATTTTTTTTATGTAAATATTCTTTTGAAAACACAACCAAACAATTTTTCACCGTATCACTTAGATCTATGTGAAAATACACTTTAACATGCAAATCATGCCAAAAATACATTGAAAAAATTATAACCAAACATACTTTCATTTCGACCTCAAGTTGACTAATGACACGTGTTAGTCTATCTCTTTGAAGTTATGCAAAGTCAAAGTCATTTCTTTTCTTGACATAAAAACGCCCATTTCCATGTCTTCTTGATACAACCCATAATGGCTTCGCCCGCCCTTCTCCACAAGTTGACACCCGATCCAACCTAAAAAGTAAGAGATCCGCCGACCCGAGCCCTATTGTAGTGACCCAAGCTTTTTGCGCATTACTTATTAAGTTTTTCATGTTATATATAAATGTATATACCTAGGTCATTATATATAAGTTATACGTATACATACATACATATATATATATATATATATATGAGAATATGTCATGAGGTAAAGAAAAAAATTGATTACGTATGTATGTATATATAATCAAAAATAAACTTTTAAACTCTTATACATAATTTGTTCCAGTTTATATATAAAAAATAGATTAATATGTTGGCTAAGTTTTGATGATAATGACTTAATGTATAATAATATAAATATGTAAATATATATATAATCCAAAGCATACGGTATGTGTGCATGCATGGTTAAAGGTGATGATATACATATAAATGTGCTTAGTCACCGCTTATGTTTACTAAGTCGTTGCATCAGGATCAAGCTTGCATAGGAATATTCCACATGTCATGATGTTGTCCTAATGGATTTCTTTGTTGAGAAGCTTTCAAAAATATTAAGCCACGTCATGTTGCATGCATGAATTCAAGAAAATTTTTACAACTTGTATCAACCAACTTAATCGTGTTAGCCTATAAATATGAAATGCTCTTCATGAGATTTGAGATACGAAAAATAGAAAGAGAGGGTCGAGTGGTGAGGTAACAAATTTCTAGTGTTTTGAGAGTATAATTTCGCAAAGCCTTTACTACAAAAAAGATTCACGCTCATTTTCACCTTACCAACATAAAGCGGGTAACCTTGATCCGTAGATGTCGATCGTTATAATCATTGTTGTTCCATGTCGCTTATTGAACAAATGAACGGACTCTCCTTCTGGAAAATCAAATAATGAATAAATGGGATTCACCTTCGGTAATCCAAATGAAATGAATCCTTCGGGATTAATGCTACTAACGGACCGCCTCACGAGCTGGTCCGTCAATAATGAATGAATGGTTCTTATAAATCAGATGCTGTATGACAATTTGTTATAATCGCTACTTGTTCCCACATGAAGTTTTTATACTCACGCCATATGTGCTATATTTTTATTACAGCCGAGAAATGTGAGCCGGGATGATGATGTTGAGGAAGGTCTCATCCACCCTTTGTTAATATTTTGCTAAAATATGGGTTTGTAATAAACATAAGTTCTTTTGTACAAATTTTTTTGTCGTTTTTTTTTTTTGTAATAATATATATACATATCACGCTGTTTGGAAAAACAATCTTACCCAGTTTTAAATATTTTATTAGCTTATCTATTTCAAGAAAACTTCCGCAATAATATAATCCTGATACTAACAAGCAAGTTTAGTGTCGCTCCCGAGCCTAGCGGGTTCGGGACGCCACAAAGTGGTATCAGAGTAGGTCTACTTTCTGTAGATTTGGGAAAAAAAATGGGAGTTTGATTAGTCTATTTTTAATGAAAGATTGTATTGTCGAGGGGAGAACCGCACTTCGTGTCCGCAAGCCTCCGCGCCTATTCCTAAGGTATTGCGTAAATTAAGTGTTTTTCTCGCCTATGAAGCATAAGTTAGATTATGATTAGTTACTTAGATTTTGATCACGTCAACATGACAAGTTTTTGATTGTGATATATATATATATATATATATATATGAAAACCGGTGTTGCAATATGCACATACATGTAATGTATTATTAATATATATAAAATAAAAGGCATAAGTGACATTAATTAATATACACGTAATGTGTGTATACATGTAAGTCTAATAGATAAGTTTGCTATAAATATATTATATTATATATAGATATGTATAAGTTAAACATATGCATGCATGAAACCACCGATGTGCTACATGGCAACTGCTATTAATTCTTAGTGCATAAGTTTTGTAATAACTAGCCAAATGGAGGCTAATTCATTACACACTCACCAACATGTCATTAAGATTTATAAAAGTAATATTACTCTCATGCTGCATGTCTATGTTAATTGGTTATGTCTCTTGGAAACTAATCTCTCTCGCATGCGCCTTTTTTTTATATGTCCCCATTGTTGGCTTTTGATAATTTATAGTTGTAGTAATTGGCAATAGTCAAATGAATTCTCATTTCTTTTCCAGGAATTGTCAGGCCGAGCTTATATGCCTTGGTATTAGTTATTCCAACCTTTATCTTGTTATTTATTTCTTTTGAGCTTACATGTATACCTCAACACCAAATTTACTAATCATGATTATCGCAACTTTGATTTTGACAAAATGAACAATCATGAGAATATAGAATAATTTAGGGATACTTTAGAATTTCACAATCATAAACATATTTGCACGATGATTTTAGAACCTTTGTTATAAGATATGGTTGAAATATTAAGTTTACTTGTAGATAATGCATTTCCTTATAAATGTTTTAGGATGACTATGATACATACCGCTAGGAAACATGTTGGAAACACGAGTAGATCTTATTGGACAAACTATAGATATACGATACATATGCGCCTCCTCGGCCAAGATCTTCCAAGTCATATTACTATGATGACACGCCTACGGCCGCAACAATGCGTGTGTTATACTGAACATTCTGCATCAATGCGACTATTAGAAGCAACGCGAACCCACACAAGGGTATACTTCAAATAGTTTTTGATGACATGGTTGAAATGGATTCTTGTGGTGGGCCGTAAATTAACTACAACCGCTTTTCGCGGAAGGAGTTCTCGATATATGGCGCAACATAATAAACATGAACAACGGGTCGCGGGACGGAGCACAAGGTCTGAAAAGCTTAAACAAAAGCTTTTCGCTTACAAGAAGAGGCTTAGATTGCCTTGAGAGGCTACTATCACACGAAAGATGCCCATCACAATTTGAGGAAAGTTCTCGGAAGAACTAACCTCGTAATGTGGAGCCTCAACAGTGGTATGATGATGTCACTCCATCACAGAATCACGGACTAGAGGGTCGTGTAGAGGACAACCACCAACTAGTTTTTATCTTGAGGAGGAAAGTCGGGAGTGCTACCTTATCCAGAGAGGTATATAAGAGGCACACACACCTAAAAGATATAAAAAAAAAACAAGAGTGTACTTGATGTATATATACGAGTTTGGTAGATCGAGTCTATCTTGTTTTGCATTTGACATAGGGATATATGGTTGGTCGGCTCATGTTTTTATACCAAGGTTGGGCATGTAGTCTCATTTTTGGTGTATGTATTGTATATAAAGATGGTCGCAAAGCCCTTTTGCAATATTAATAAATATGATGCGTAGTTATGGTTTGATTCTATTTCTACTTCTTTAAATATCATTTATTTCTATTTCTATATTCATATAACTCATCGAAAATTTGCGTATTTAGGAGAATCATGCCAACAAGATTATTACATGGAAGAAATTATCCATCCGGGAACCCCACGAATCAAGAACATGCTACAACCGATGCCGAGAATCAAGAGCCAACTTTCAGAGACTTTTGAACACTTTACAGATTTTCTCGCAACAACAAACTCCCATTAACAATGCGCGTGATGAACCACGGCTTTAAAATGCGAACAAATGAAGTGGTGGAGCAATTTCGCCGTTTCGCACCACCAAGGTTTAAAGGAAAAGAAGGACCCGCGTGCCAGAAGAATGGTTGCTCGAATTGGAACGTATATTTGATCATATGGAATGTACGGGAAGAACAAAAGGTTCGGTGTGCTATTTTTCAATTAGTCGAGGATGCCTGGATATGGTGGGCATCACATGCTAGACGATGACAGAGGAACAAAACAAACTTTGACTTGGAATGAAGTTTAAGGAGATAATTATGGATCGATATTTTCTCAATATATTCGAGATCAAAAGGAAACCGAGTTTTTAAACTTGAAGCAAGGAACTCTTCCAGTAATGGAGTATGAAAGGCGTTTTAATCAATTATCTCGATACGCACCATATTTAGCAGATACCGAACAAAAGAAAGCTAGAAGATTTGAAAGGGATTACGCTTTGAAATAGGGGAATAGTATCGACTAAAACTACCAACTTATAGAGAAGTTATGGAACGTGCTCAAGTGGTTTCGACCAGCTTGAATTTAGAAGCCCCATTACCAAAACCGCAAGACATGATCGGAAAGAGAAAATGGGACCCACATAACAAAAGAAATAATGTTCAACAAGTTAAGAAGTGGAGGCCAACTCGAGCGCCAACCTTAGAAAACAAATCAATATGCTCAAAGTGTGGAAAACACCGAAAAATGCAAGTGAAGACGGAGTTTCTTAGGCTTAGCCGAATTATTACGTAAGATTTATCCAGGATTTCTAAGATTGCGGGACCAATGACTCAACTAACCCGAAAGGATATAAAGTTCCAATGGACAAGAGAATGCGAAGAAAGTTTCCAAGAGCTCAAACAAAAACTAGTTACGGCACCAATTTTAGCTACGCCGGATGGGTCTGAAGGATTTGTTATTTATACTTATGCTTCGAAATTCGGACTCGAGTGTGTTCTAATGCAGCGTGGAAAGGTTATTGCTTATGCATCAAGACAATTGAAACCTCATGAGTTTAATTACCCTACCAATGATCTGGAATTAGCAGCGGTGGTACATGCATTGAAGATTTGGCGTCATTATTTGTATGGCGGCAAATGTGAAATTTACACTGATCACAAAAGCTTAAAGTACTTCTTTACATGTATGAACTAAACAAATGCCTTGAGAGAATATGGTTGGAATTAGTTAAAGATTATGATTGTACGATTCATTACCATCCGAGAAAGGCGAATGTGGTAGCTGATGCATTAAGTAGAAAGACCAAGGACAATCGCCTAAACTACCCACGCAACAAGACTCCCTAATACAGAATTCGCCAAATTAAATCTCATCTTTGTGAAACCTCCTAGTACCACTATTGCAATAATAAAGAACACTAACAATTCAACCTACCTCGAGGGACCGAATCAAGGAGGCTCGTAATAATGATGGATTTCTATGCAAGGTAAAAGATCGAGCACTCACCGGTTATATCGTGGTTTTGCTATTGCGGATGGAACACTCGATGTACGAAAAGAAGATTATGTGTGCCTAAGTATGAAAAGTTAAGGAAGGAGATTCTTGAAGAAGCTCATAACACTCCATATTCAGCTCATCCGGGGAGGAACGAAGATGTATAAAGATTTGAAAGAAACCTATTGGTGGCGGAACATGAAACGTTCAATCGGAGAATTCGTAGAAAGATGTTTGACATGCCAACGAGTGAAAGCAGAGCATCAACGACCATCCTGGATTACTCCATCCGCCGGAAATTCCGAATGGAAGTGGGAGCATATTACTATGGACTTGTAACCGGATTACCAAAGACAATAAAGGGTTACACATCTATTTGGGTGATCATCGATAGACTAACAAAGTCAAAGACACTTTTTACCTGGTGAAGATGACTTTTAACATGGAGCGTTTAGCCCAAATTTACATAGAAGGGTTGTTAGGTTACATGGAGTTCCAAAGATCTATTGTGTCCGATCGAGATCCGAGATTTACTTCAAGATTTTGGAAGAGTTTACAAAGAGCCAGGAACAAACCTTAGTTTTAAGACAAGATACCACCCACAAACTAATGGCCAACTCGAAAGGACCACCCAAACATTGGAAGACATGTTTAGAGCTTGTATGTTGGATCTTGGTGGAAGTTGGGACACATATTTGCCACTAGTCGAATTCGCCTACAACAATAGCTATCAAGCTACCATAGGACTGGCACCATATGAGGCACTTTATGGAAGGAAATGTAGATCACCAAGACATTGGGACGAAGTTGGCGAACGAAGAATTTTAGGTCCGTAAATCATTGAGCGAACAACCCGGAGTGATTACAAAGATTAGAGATAGAATTAAAACAAAGCCCAGACCGACAAAAATCTTATGCTAATACTCGTGAGAAAGGATCTACAATTTGAAGTTGGCGAAAAGGTATTCCTTAAAATGGCACCTATGAGAAAAGGAGTAGTCGATTTGGAAAGAAAGGTAAATTAAAGCCGAGGTTTATAGGTCCATTCGAAATTCGAAAGAATTGGAGATTTAGCCTATCGTTTGGCTCTACCCCCGCACTTAGTTATCCATAATGTTTTTCATGTTTCGATGCTCGTAAAGATATTCCGGATACTACCATATCATTAACTATGAAAACCTTGAGATTAATAGTGATCTCACTTATGAGGAAACTCCTATAGCTATTCGGGGAGAAATGTTCACACCTTAAGGAATAGAGAGATACCTCCGGTGTTGGTACAATGGAGCAAACATGAAAAGGAGAAGAACACGGGAACGAGAAGATGAAATTCAAACCAAATACCATCATATTCTAACCCAAGTAAGTTCATTCCGAGGACGAAATTTTTATAAGTAGGGGAGGGTGTAGTGACCCAAGCTTTTTGCGCATTACTTATTAAGTTTTTCATGTTATATATAAATGTATATACATAGGTCATTATATATAAGTTATACGTGTATACATACATATATATATATATGAGAATATGTCATGAGGTAAAGAAAAAAAAAATTGATTACGTATGTATGTATATATAATCAAAGTTAAACTTTTAAACTCTTATACATAATTAAGTGTTCCAGTTTATATATAAAAAATAAATTAATATAAGTGGCTAAGTTTTGGATGATAATGACTTAATGTATAATAATATAAATATATAAATATATATATAACCCAAAGCATACGTGTATGTGCATGCATGGTTAAAGGTGATGATATACATATAGACGTGCTTAGTCACCCGCTTATGTTTACTAAGCTACGAATTCAGATCAAGCTTGCATAGGAATATTCCACATATCATGATAAGTGTCCTACTTGTGATTTCTTTGTTGAGAAGCTTTCAAAAATATTAAGCCACGTCATGTTGCATGCATGAATTGAAGAAAAATTTGACAACTTGTATCACCCAACTTAATCGTGTTAGCCTATAAATATGAAATGCTCTTTCATGAGATTTAGAGATACGAAAAATAGAAAGAAAGGGTCGAGTGGTGAGGTAACAAATTTCTTAGTGTTTTGAGAGTATTTCGCAAAGCCTTTACTACAGATTCACGCTCATTTTCAAACCTTACCAACATAAAGGTGGGGTAACTCTTGATCCGTAAAGTATGTCGATCTTGTTATAATCATTGTTGTTCTATGTGTCGCTTATTTGAACAAATGAATGGACTCTCCTTCGGGGAAGTCAAATAATGAATAAATGGGATTCACCTTCGGGTAATCCAAATGAAATGAATCCTTCGGGATTAATGCTAGCTAACGGACCGTCTCCGAGTGGGTCTGGTCAATAATGAATGAATGGTTCATATAAACTGTATGCGTGTGACAATTTGTTATAACCGCTACTTACTACGGTGTTCCCCATCGAGTTTTTATACTCACGCCATATGTGCTATATATTTTTATTACAGTCGAGAATAAGGCGTACCGGGATGATGACAATGAGTGAGAACGGGTCTCATCCACCTTTTGTTAATATTTTGCTAAAATATGGGTTTGTAATAAACATAAGTTCTTTTGTACAAATCTTTTGTTTGATTGTTTTTTTTTTTTTGTAATAATATATATACATATCACGTTATTGGAAAAACAATCTTACCCAGTTTTAAATATTTTATTAGCTTATCTATTTCAAGAAAACTTCCGCAATAATATAATCCCGATACTAACAAGCAAGTTTAGTGTCGCCCCGAGCCTAGCGGGTTCGGGCGCCACACCGGTCTTCCTCAAGATGCATATATATAAAGATAGTAAGAGTCCATTCTCATTGATTGAAATAGAAAATTTTGATGGGGCATTCCATCCAAAGATAAGATCCGGATAACTGAATGCGACGTGTTTCTCATACAAAAATCAATAAAGTTTGAAAATTTATTTTCAAAAACCGAAAATCGAAAATTAGACTTAGAAACACATCCATACATCCCCGAGTTTCTCGATTTCCCAAACATTATTGCAAAAAAAAAACTAACCATTTACATAACCCGACTTGCAATCGTATGGCTGCAAATGTTATTACTTATACACATAAATATTAAATTTAATTGTTAGATATGTTCCAATTTAAAATTTAAAACTTAAATATATAGTTTTGAAATTTCTGGCTTATAGTATGATAGGTTGATTTATCCCAAAGATCTTAATAGGATTAGAGTTAGATTTGCAATATTACCAACCCGCTTAAATTGACCCATTATCCTATTTGCCCGAAACCGCTTGAGTCGGCCCCATTTAACATCTATACTCAAAACCGGCTAAATGTGTTTTTTTTTTTTTACTTTTCTTTTATAGAATCTTCTACTTTTCAGTTGGTAGTTCATTACATTTATGTGGTCATGTGAATTTTGGACTATGTTCAATTTACTTTTATAGTTGCTTCTTTATATACTTTTCATTCAAGAAATGTATTACATAATTTTTTTTATGTAATATAACAAAAAAATAATAATTTTTTGTTGAACCAATTGGTTCGTCAGGTAACAGGTTCAATTAAACCATTACCAATTTACCATAACCGGTTTGCTCACTTGTCCGGTTTTTAAAACGAAGAAAACGCGTGCCTCTTGAAAAGGACGAGATATCACAATGCCAAATATGGGGGGCTGTTCATGCAAAATCCACATTTATCATATTTACAAATCTACTAGCAAACTAGCCCCAAGGGGTTTCAAACAATTTGATTATCACACATTGGGCCAATTAAGGCATTTCATCCATTGAAGCTATTATGTGGTATTTTAAGCATTTTTCTTTACCTGCACTATTTGTTTGCATCAACTCTTGTGAAAAGCGAAGGCAAATGGTTATGGTTATGGTTATGGCAAAAAAAAAAAAAAATAACGGCAGGAAAAGGGACTTCTTATTTTTCAGAACTTTATATGCTCATGGCAGGCAATGAACCCTCCAAATCTTCCTGTAAGTTCCCCTTCACCGGAGTGTTATCTTCCTGAAAAAAACGCAAGAAATTCAAATAAGTTGAATATTGTCCGAGATATATGCAACATGAATTATTTATTTCTAGCCCGTTATATGTATCGTTGTAGCACAAAAAAGAACTATTGGAGTCAGTTGAATATAGGATTACGTTCAAGTTCTGAAAACAAAGATGGGCAGCAGCATATATCTATCTATAAGAGAAGAGGGAAATTAAAGAACGCACATTTGTATTTCTCGATTTTGTTTGTCTAGGAATTTCTCGATTTGAACAAAGCAATTTTGCTCCGCATCCAGGTGCATCGGGTGCTCCTACAGCCTCTTCATCAACCAACACCGTATCTGCATGATCTTCTCCAGATTTTGCATCTGGAACCTGTAATACGAAAATACGAGCAAGTAATGACTTTTAGAGACTTGCTCTGTATGATATACTTTATGGTAAAGAAAATGTGAGAAATTCCAGGAGCATATGGAAACATCGAGGAGGGATTCAGGGAGCTCTGCTCATGCAACTAGCAGCATTTTAAGAAGGGATAACTACAAAAACTATCAATGTTAGCCTAATTACAAAACCCATTTCTCTTTAAAATTACAAATAACCCCTTGACATTTATTTCTATTTTACAAATTGCACGGGCATTTGTTAGGTAATAGACAAATACAAACATCAAAGGGTTTTTGTAACACCTAAATGGGTATTTGTAATTTTAAAGATAACTGGAGTTTTTGAAATTAGACTAAACCTCAGGGATAGTGATTGCAATTATATCTTCAAACAATATTAAACCCACAGACAAGAGGGAAAAAAGGGCCCCTGACCAAAAGACCTGATAAGAAACACATTATCAACATAATGTAACTGACAAATTTGATAAGAACAATAATTTAATCAATATACAAGCATCAGGTCAGTATTGAGCCTATGATTGGTCAAAGTCATTGCAACAATAGAAACAAGTAGCATTAGTTTTTGCATACCTCAAACATCGCCTCAGTCAGAATATTTTCTAATATGGCTCTCAAACCACGCGCACCAGTATTCCTGGCTATTGCTTTTTCTGCAATCAATCTCATTGCACTGTCTGTGAAATGTAACCTGACCTGTAATTTGAATACTCAGTGAAAATACAGAAGACCCATCTGTATCTGATATGGAGTATAGACAATGGCTTATGAATAACATTGTCAATGGTGACTTACATTATTCATGTTAAACAACCTCTTGTATTGTTTACACAGAGCATTTTTGGCTCAGTAAGAACCTAGACAAACAAGATCCAAAAGAAACTTTAAAATAGCACGGGACAGGAATCACTTAAGAGAAAAAAATAAGAACTCTAAAGACAAGAACTTTCGGAGAGAAATCAGAGATCATAACGGTAAAAAGGTTATGTAAGAGATATGTCATTGGATGTTCTACCTTTGAAATGGCCTATATTGTCACTCAAACTTTTCGCAAGCATATCTTTGTCTGGTCCTTCTTTTGATGTATTTTATGAAACCATGCTACACGCATAAGAAGTATGCCTGAAATGTGTATTTTCACCTAGGTGGAGCATAAGGTTACAACCTATATTCTATCTCCAGATTGTATTGATCAAACTGAGTTGAAATGCTCCAGAAATGTGAAATTCAATTTGTTGCAGACCAAGTCTTATATTTTTAATATGTTTAAATATCTTTAGTTGAAAATGCAGAGTTAAATTCTTGTGGGAACACATCTCGGTAAGCCAGCATACCAATGACAGTTGGAAAACAGAAAGACAAGCTTCTACGTTTCGGACTTAAGGGCAGGTAGGATGAACGCAAAAAAGCCCATCAGCAAAGGATTTTGGATAAGAATGGCAAAAGGAGATAGAAATATAGTAAGAGCAAGAGAGATACCGCGAATCTCTTTTATTCAATTTAAACATTTTCAGAGGCAATTTTAAAAGCATTTACTTGGGCCGGATATAATTTTGAAAAAGGGATGGCGAACAAGGACACCATTAAGTTTGTATATTTTGGGAGCCAGAAAAGAGAATTAAAAAGGCATATACAGTGTATCATGTTGCCACAAACAAACATTGAGAAAACACTACCTTCTTAGGGTTAAAACCTAAATTAGAAAAAAAATGTTTTCCAAAAAGAAAAGTAGTTGACAACTTCAATCTATTCATTTCTTAAACTATGAATCATCATCATCATCAATCGCACCTTATCCCATGTGGTCGGTGGTGTGAAGTTTATAGTATCAATTAATCGTCTAAAACTAGTTAACACTACAAATTCACACAGAAAGCAATGTGGCAAAATTTTACGCCGGATGCCCTTCTCGACACAACCTTCATACGAAGGAGAAATGAGATGAAATTCCAAAACGATCATCATCATAGGTTTTTCCACTTGCATGGAAAATATGATGAGACGGCGATGAGTTGAGATAGTTGCTCTAGTTATGTCCCATTACATGATTGATATTGTAAAATCAACATGTACATCATGGAACATGACCAACTTCTTGCACTGTTAAGTTCTCACACTGTTACCCTTTCACCATCAAAAAATGGGGATCAGGGCCTCAACTTTTAATACAGAAATTCAGCCTAGAATCCCAGCATAGATGCAAAAGGCCAACTGCTGCATAGGTAGAAAGCCAGACTCTCCAGTTTGCCAAACGACAATAAGAGGCAGAAAAATTAATTTTAGCTGAAAGTAAAACAGTAAGCACACCTGAACAAGTTGGTCTTCATCAAGAGCTGATAAGCTCACGACAACAGGAAACCGCCCAACAAATTCTGGTATAAGACCATATGCAGTAAGATCACCACTCTCTACCTGCAATTTCAAAAGCAATCTTAAGGACAATCCCTCGGGTAATATTGGGGAATAACTGGACAATGTGAAACCTAAAACAGGAAATTAAAACATGACAGTCATTACTCACATGTTCTAATAGTGACGAGGCTGCAGAAATATTTAATCCGCCAAGTCTCATATTAGCACGGACAGGTGCTCCAAAACCAATTGAGGAATCTTGTCGTCTTGAGACCAAAACAACAAATAAGTTCAAAAATTGACACATGAAATAGGACAGCCAGTCAAAACCTTAAGACTAAAATCAGAGTACCTCTCAGAAATGGTCTTCTCTAGATCAACGAAAGCTCCACCACATATAAAGAGGATATCTTTTGTATCTATCTGCCAGTTATAGCAATGAAGTGGAAAAAAGTTTCGAGAAGAAGATTAATTTATAGCACGAGACAATCCATTTATATAACATTTTAATTTGAAGAGAAAACTTTCGCTCATCAATTTCACGAATACACAAAATATAACTGATTCATTCATGTTTATAAAGGAACATGGCCCAATTATGTTACTTGAAATATGAAAAACAAAGAGCCAATCGTTAAAACTTTAAATTACAAGCACACAAACTTCACTTCAGTCAATTTTCATGACCTTGTATCGATTAAGGATGATCGAGATGAAACATAAGTTTGATAGTTGAGGTAGTCAAGTTATTTGATATGATTTTAAAAGACACTAACGACCTGTTAGAACTTAATGGTCAAGCTTAATTAGGTATGTAAACAATTTCACGTTGGGACCATTATCTTTGAACATAGCTGCTCCGTAGTTAGCTTTTTTAATTTGATCACACTATGAAGTATGAAGGTATCAATAACAGTTTTCCCGTCAACTGCGACTGCATAGTGATTAAGCAAACAGGTGGCCCAAGTCTCCATCCAAAAATCCAGAAATGGCTCCCCCACATGCCAAGTCCAAAATTACAAATTAAAAATTGAATAGTAACATAATAGGTTCATAAGATAACCATTTTGGCTTTCTCTTGCCCTGGACTTATATGATATCTCCAAATAAAGGAATTTTGTTCGTATTGCAAAACCGCTCTATACATACTCTACGTTACTTTTTCGAGCTTCCAATAGAAACTTTGATCTCTTTCTACAGAAGGACACACAAAAGGTAAAGTTTCAAAACTACGAAAAGTTTCCAACTCAAGGACTAAACATTCTTCTAGGTAACACTATTGCAAATTAATGTGTGTGTTCATATAAAACTGAGCGGAAAACTAAATAATTGTAATTTGTTTTGTCTACTTTTTAGATTAAGCTTCACATTTTCTTCCTTATTAATTTCCCACTAAAACAAAAGAAGATATTATGTCAATAAAGGAGATAGCATAACTGTATCAAATTCAATGTATGTGTGAACAACATAAATATTGAAAAGATGGCAAAATCAAGACATGTTGGCAAACCTTAAATGGATAGAATACAAATGATGAAAACAAGGTAAATAGAAACAATATGAATGCATTAAAGCAGGAAACTGGAGAAGACATTAAAGTAACAACATCTAATAAAAGTACAGAACAATCAGAGAAATAAACAAGCATATATTTTTAAAAGAGTAAATCAAGTTCTGGATACCTGAATGCTATCTCGGCGTGTATGCTTTGGATTTCTATTATCAGGAACACTTAAAATCTAGGCAAAAAAGACATGGCAATTATGATGAATAACAATGTATGGGAGATTTGGAAGTAGGCACAAAGGTAACAACCTGGGAGCGCAACGCAAAAGGAACAGTGTTGATACCTCGCAATTTAAAGGAACATTGACAAAATGAAAGAAGAATAGCCATGAAAATTACTCACAGTTCCCTCCAGCATTTTTAGTAGTGCTTCTTGAACACCCTCTCCAGATACATCTCTACCAACGTTCAAGCTCTCAGTCTGAACAGAGCTTCCCAGTAGAAAGTTCATCAAGAAACAACAAAAAATAGCTGTTAACTTTATGACTTCAAATCAACTTATTGAACATATGCCGCACCTTCTTGATGATCTTGTCAACTTCATCTATGTACACAATTCCTCGTTGAGCTGCTTTGACATCGAAGTCAGCAGCCTAAAATGGACATAACAAGAAGGCATCATATTATACTAAAACCTCGAAAAAGGGAAGAAAGACTGTAACCAAATATGCCTAATGCCATGTGTGACTTCTAGTACCAAGTCAGGACTCATGTGAACTGAATCGTATGCAAGTCTTGAAACATATGTGAATAAGCAAAATCTGGATGATCTATTTCTGTGTGGCTTCTTTTTGCACTTTCTCTTTCTCGCATCGGTATACACTAAAGAATACATAGTTCCAACAAGGTAACAGAGGAAAAGGGAAGTGACAATAGGATTTCAACTTTGTGCCTACACAAGTTCGGGGAAGGAAAGGGAAAGAGGAGGAAGTGAAGGAAGATAGAGAACCATATATGAACAAAATTCTCAGCTCTCTTTCCTCTATTCCCTTGAGTTTCCTGGAAAAGATGTAAAGAAAGCGTTTGTTCTTTCATTCCTAATTAATATTCAGTCCTTCCTTTCTTTCCCTGCACTAAATCCAAATTGAAAGAGGATTTTAACATTACCTTTATGAATCAGATATTTATAAGAAATCATGAACCTTAAATACTTAATTGCTGCATGATTAGAAACCTAATAATGTAAACAATAAGCCACTAAGGCGACATTGATAAGAATCATTTTTTCCTTCAACCCTTTAACTATTCCATTATGATCTAAAACTTCCATAAACATAGACATTGAAAATGCTCCAAAAATAATCAAATTATAGAAGACCCACAAATGCTGTAAATGGGAAGTGCTATGCACAGGCAAATTTCACAACATAATGATCAAAAAGTGAACTTGCGCAAATAAATCAGACTCATGTCCTCAAACCAGTAGATACAATTATCCTTTCATATAAAACATTTATTTCCATCATATTCATACCTTTGTTTTTCACCCATTTAAAACAAAAAAAAAAAAACATGTATACAATGTACATGAACTTCTATACACATATCTTAGATATCTTTTAAGTTGTTTCTTTCGAAGTGATAAGTATAATCTCAATAAATATACCATGAGTAATTTGTACAGTATGGATTCCACATCTTCCCCAACATAACCAGCCTGGAGCCACACATGCCGAAAGATGGAAGAGAAGTTAGTCATAAAAATTGGTATTGATACGCAAGTGCCATACAAACATAATGACAAGAAGAAAATTACTAAACTATATCAAACCTGCCTGTGTTAGTGTTGTGGCATCAGCAATGACGAAAGGCACATTAACAACCCGAGCTAGTGTTTTTGCAAGCAGTGTCTTCCTGTCCTTCAACCAAATATGCATAAATCAGAATAGTCCACCATGCATAAATTAGTTTCTGTGCCTCCACAAAGATGACAACTAACTTCTGCTACACCAAACAAAACTGAATTCATTAAATCCTTGTGATTATAGAACCAAAATACTAAACACCATGCCTGAACCAGTTGGACCAATCAATAAGACATTGCTCTTCTCCAGCTCAACAACATCACTATTGCAACAATCCAGTTCAGCCACAATATGGCTCCTTTCAGCACCTGTCCTGATAGTAAAGTGAAATTCATGGTCAACACTAAACTAATTGTGCATCCTTCTGTTTTAGGGGAAGAACAATCAGTAAGACTATATATAATCAAAAGTACGATTGCTTATTATTTTACACCTATTACAGAACTAAACATAATATATTATATATTTTAAATATCAAGAATATATCCAAATCATTTAAAGACAATATTAAAGAAAACAGGTGCAATATATTTTTTAAGGGAAAAACAGGTGCAATATTAAGGAACTTAGGTAATCAAATTTCGACGATGCTCAGTGACTGTAGGTGTGACAAAGTCCATATCCGAGAAATGCCCTGTGCTAGAAACCTCAAATTTGTTTCATGGCTAACCAAAACAACAATTCTTTTGAGGAGTTTAAAAGCCGAATTCTGAGTAATTGTATAAAACTGTTTCCAGATTGAGATTTCATGTTATCATAATTTGTTAACCTCCTAATCCAATAACGTAAGCCACTGACATAAACTTTTATCTGTAAGGTGACATCACAGAGATATAGTCCCATGTCCACTAAATGCAAAAAATCGATCCGATCAGATACATATAAAACGATAAGTCAACACATTAAATTCTTCACATAGGAAAAGTATGATATATGTGCAAACAATGTAACGATCTCCACAATTGCCACAAAGGAACTATGCAAAAGATGTACTACTCACTCTTTCTGTATCAATGTCTGATTTATTCTTTTGTAGTGGTTGTAAACAGCGACAGAAAGCACCTGTCATACGAATAAAGTCATGTAACTCCAAAGTTTGATATGTCAAACAATCCACAAAAGAGGAGCAACTGAGCAACATTCATAGGAGGAAATTAAAAAAAGGATATCCAACATACCATCTTAGATCAAGCATAAACTACAAATATGATACGAAATAATATTGAATGCATTAAAATAATTCATCAGCTATATTAACAAATAGGCTCGGAGAATAAACATATCACTTAAAATTCAAACATTATGAACCATAATATAGTCTTTTCCAGTAACAGCAATCAATTGGAAAAAGTCCACAATAACCTCCCAACTGAAAGTTCTCCAAATCATATACATATAGAATAGTTTGGACGCGTATATGTGTAAGATGTCAATTGAATGTTAAAACAAAGACAGGGCAAAACTATAGACATTGTAATTTTGTCCACTCAATTGACCATTCTATGCATGAACATCACTAACAATCATAAAAAACAACATGGGCTCTCAAGATCGAATTTAATGCACATCATTGGCACAAAAAGTGAACAAAAATACTTAAGGGCACACTAACAGAAACTAACACTGAAAATTTCGCTTTGAAACATGTATTTAACACAAACTCAAAAAGGAAAAACAAACCTTTTTTGCCCTTTCTTGCCCAACAACAAACTCATTGAGCACTTTACATATCTCCTTCGGAGTTGGCAACTCTTTCCTCACTTTTGCCCCCTCCTCCACAACCCCTGTACTCTTCCCTTCCGAATTCTCCTCCACATTACAATTACCGTCACCATCACAGTCACCATTCTTGTCATTCTTCTCACCGCCACTATAAGACCTCAACTTCTCCCAAATCTTAACCCCATTCTTCCCACTTTTCCCCGCGCCATTTCCCTCCGTTTCCCAAACTTCTCTCTACCACCCTTAACCCTCCCAATCTC
This sequence comes from Rehmannia glutinosa, assembly GCA_016081115.2. NCBI lineage: Eukaryota > Viridiplantae > Streptophyta > Magnoliopsida > Lamiales > Orobanchaceae > Rehmannia > Rehmannia glutinosa. The sequence goes on from CM071926.1 coordinate 3,045,871, forward strand.
AATAAAACTCCCCTGCAGCGGCTCCAGCTTCAGCGGTCGAAAATAAAAGGCCGTCCGACAATTGTAACACATGTTAACAGCCTGGTAAATTCCGTTCTCGCCGGCGGTAATGGAGAGCGGCCGGTTGGAGAAGAGCACTGTCATGGGTTTGGAGCAGCGTGGGCAATTGACTTCGGCTTTGATTTGATCGTAGTTGTCTGAGCTTCCATCCCATTTGTGCCGCTCCTGGAACCCTACTTTCTTGGGTTTGAAGAGTAGGGTTTGGCGGGACTGAAGGAGGTTTGTGGCGGGTAAATCCTTTTTGGCGTCGGCGGCGGAGTGGAAGTTTAAGGATGGTATGGAGTAGCGGACGATAATTGTGGTGGTCAAGCGGCGGAGCTTGGATGCTGAGTATCGCAATATGGCAGACATTTTTGGCGTTGCTGCCGCCGCTTCACAGCATTTATACACATCAATAGTGGGACTGGGAGTACAAAAATAGTGATGACCTGGTGCCTGTGGGATTAATTTTTCTATTTCCTCGTAAAGGTCTTTAGCTTTGTAAGGTGAAATATATAATGAGTTACACAAAAACTCCTATCGACCGTCTAACTGCCTCGACTGCTAGACGGATCGACCCGCTGGTGATACAGATTTCGTAATATTAAATGGTGGTGTTTAGTAATTTTCGCGATCACCGGTGATTAAGAAATTCTTCCGAAAAGATTAGTCGCCCTTCTAAAAAGTATTACAGTTATTTCGAAATGTATTAGTAGTTCATCAAGAGTTTTTTAGTATTTTCACCGAATATACTCCCAAAATGTATTAGCAAATCCCTCAAAAAGTATTAGTAGTTCCTCGAAAAAGTATTAGTAGTTACTTGAATATAATTAAATTTTTTTCCCGAAATGTATTAACAATCCTTCGAAAAGATTAGTCGTCCTTCTAAAATGTATTAGCAGATTCTTCCAAATGTATTAGTAGTTTCTGAATATAATTAAATTTTTCTCCCGAAATGTATTAACAAATTTTCCAAAAGTATTAGCCGCCCTTCTAAAAAGTATTAGCTATTATTCAAATGTATTAGTAGTTCAAGAAGAGTATTTTAGTATTTCTCATGAATATACTCCCGAAATGTATTAGTTGTCCCAGGAAAAGTATTAGTAGTTTTCGAAAAAGTATTAGTAATTTCTAGAGAGTATTTTTAGTAGTGTTCATGCAAAGTATTAGTTTTTCTTATAAAATGTATTAGTATTTCTACATAAAAGTATTAGCTGATACTAATACTTGTATCATTAAGTTCGTCGTCATCAAATACTCTGCTATTGCAATATCCATTCTTAAATACGGATTTTGGTAAGAATGACCTGTACATCTCCATATTTCACTTTCTGATTTACTAAGAAAATGATCCACAATCAGTCCTCCTCACTCTGATGTCATACTAATCCTTCTCCTTTTTTGTTGTTGGATCATTTTATATATCTCTGTTCTTGTATTTAAGAACGTTGGATAAAAATGCAATTGTCCTAACTTTTGACACCAACCGACATGTTTGTAGTAATTGGGAGCGCTAAGGTGGACCTTCACCCATCGCATCATCTTTTTTTTTTTGAGAAAACCTTATCGCATCATCTTTCAATGGCTTTGAATGACAATTATTTAAGAACGTTGTTCTATATAAAAGAACTAATTCTCTTTTTTATATCATCAGAAAGAAAAATCATGTCTGTGAGATTTGTGGGAGGAGCACGGCGACAGGGAGACGTTCAACGGCATTCTCGCCGGAGAGCGGGCGGTTCCACCTCAACGCGGCGGAGACATGTGCGGTGGACTTTGCAGCGGAGAAGGTAGAGACTGCCGTAGATTTGGAGTCGATGGATTTTTTTTTTTTTTTTGTGGATCCGGATCAGGTCTAGATGGATAGTATATTTAGACTCGTCTAACGGATCTAGATCCGTTAAACGGTCTGACAGGAGACTAGCTCAATGAGTTATAGAAACTAGGGGTCTAGCCAATTGCCCACCTTAAGGGACTTAAGTCTATTTTCGAGTGAAGATCATCGTTTCATTTTGGGGGTCGAACATTCTGTAGACTCTACCATAACATTGATCAGTGCGTGTACATTCCGCGATTTACCTTGACTGCAACAATGATGGGCATCTCTTGTATCACAAATAAATAATTAGAAATTAGAATGCCCAATTGCTTCAGAATTTCAAATCATTAAGGACATCTACAGTCGAAAAACTGGTCAAATATTTTTTTACGGGTTTTGTGTGTTACATCATCTGCCATATCAAAAGTGAAAAACCAAATATTTTTTACAAATATTTCTCCATTGATAATAATTGAACTCATTCTACAACTTTTAATGGTCATACCATCAATTCGCACATCGTTACCGAAAATGGGGGAAAAAATATAAAGTCAATTGGCCCATGTGTGCTAGGCCAGCCATTGCCCTCTCTCCAACCGGTTGATATTTATCAACCTTTTGTTGTTGCATTATCTATAAACCTCACCTCACAATGGTGTTGTTTTTTATTGTTTGGCTTAGTTTCAACAACCTGCCTGCATTGACTTAATGAGGCACAAGATGCGGTATATGATTGAACCGTTAGCACTAAGTTGTAACATATATGTGGAATTAAGGTTACGCCCTTCCCACGTGGAATTTGTAAAAGCTATCAGATAACTACATCAAATCTGGAGATAATTTGCTATTGTATTTTATTCATCTGGGAAAAAGAAGTATCCAGCTTGCAGTACATGGGTTCCTTTTATAGTAGCGTAAAAGGAAAGCAGAAAAACAGAGTAACCAAAAAACGTGAACCAACTAACAAAACAACCAATGAGCAACTAGTAAAAGCGTATCAACTAATAAAAGCGTGTGAGTGAAATAGTCCAACATCCCCCCCTCAAGTTGGGTTGTGGAGATCAAAGAAACCCAACTTGGAACTGATGGAGAGAAAAGGACCACGGGGCAGAGACTTGGTGAAAGAAATCGGCTAGCTGCAGGCGAGAGGAAACATGACACAGGGTGATAAAGCTAGCCTTATAAAGGTCGCAGACAAGATGACAATCAATGTCAAGATGCTTAGTGCGCTCGTGAAACACAGGGTTCTTCGTGATGTGAATGGCAGCCTGGTTGTCGCACCATAAGAGAATAGGAGCAGGGACATAAATGAACAAATCAACACATAAAAAGAATAGCCATTGGAGCTCACAAACCGTGGAGCCCAATGCACGATACTCGGCTTCGGCGGAGGAACGAGAGACGGTAGTTTGTTTCTTGGTCTTCCAAGACACAAGGCATGAACCAAGGAAGACGTAATAACCGGTGAGAGACTTCCGAGAATCAACACAGGATGCCCAATCGGCATCGCAATAAGCCTCCAAGGTAAAAGTAGAGTTGGAGAAATAGTGTAATCCCAACGAATGAGAGCCTTTGAGATAACGAAGTAGATAGAGAGCGACATCCCAATGAGATGTGTGAGGGGAATTAACGAATTGGTTGAGCTGCTAGACGGAGTACATGACGTCGGGTCTGGTAAGGTTAAGGTACAACAGCTGCCCGATTAAGCGGCGATACACTTCAGGGTCAGCGAGCGGAGTGCCTTCCTGGTTGCACGACTTGAGTCCAAGAGGCAGGGGAGTAGAGGCATCCTTACAATATAAAAGACCGGTATCCCGTAAAATATCAAGAATGTACTTGCATTGGTTAAGCACGGTACCATTCTCATTGCGGGCAATCTCCATGCCCAAAAAATACTTCGCAAAACCCAAGTCCTTGATAGTGAATAGGTCATCAAGATAGCGTTTCAAATCAGCAATATCCTGAGAATCAGTACCAGTGATAAGCACATCATCGACGTAGACTAAAAGAACCAAACAACGATGAGGAGTGCCTTTGACAAACAGACAATGATCATTAGCGGACTGTTTGAAACCAAACTGATGAAGTCTAGCACAAAACTCAACGTGACGAGACGCATGTTTTAACCGTACAAACTACGTTTCAAATGACAAACATCACCAGGCTGAGCTTTAGAGTAACCCTCAAGAGGAACCATATATATATCTTCATCAAGATAATCGTGTAGAAAAGCATTGTTAACATCGAGTTGTACCAACGGCCAAACCCGAACAGTCGCCAAAATAATAACCAGACGCATTGTGACAAGTTTAGCAACCGGAGAAAAACTATCAAAATAATCAACACCTAGAACTTGATGGAATCCCTTAGCGACAAGACGTGCCTTATATCGATCAACTGTACCATCCAATTTCATCTTAACCTTGTAGACCCATTTACAGCCGATAGCCTTTTTACCCGGAGGTAAATAGGTCAACACCCATGTATCATTATGTTCTAGTGTTGCCAGCTCCTTCTCCATGGCAAGCACCCATTCGGGGTCCTTACTAGCTTGAGAATAGGTGTAAGGCTCCTGAATATTAGAAACATTTGCAAGAAAGACACTATATGTGGCATTAAGAGCGGGAGAAAAATGAAAAGGAAAAGTACAAATGGGATATTTGTTACCTAGGGAAGAACCACAACCGAGAAGGCAGGGCCGTGGGTAATTCTGTTTTGTGATTTGTAATAAAATCGAAAAAGCCAAGCGGTGGTTTGTGTGGTCTAGTACTCCTACAAAGTGGTGGGGACTGAGTGATAACCTGAGGCGAAGAACTGGAAGGAGTAGGATGAGACAAAGAAAACGGAAAATCAGACGAGACTATAGGTAGAGGAGTAGAAGCTGAATTCTGGGAAATAGTAGAAAAATGAAATTTTTCTTCAAGAAAGGTGACATCCCTGGAAGATAAAAGAAGGTGATTATCAAGATCAAAAAGTTTGTATCCATTCAAACCAGCCACATAACCCAGGAAAACACAACGATAGGCTCGAAGATCAAATTTATTTTTATGTGGATGAGTATTTGTGGCATACACAAGACAACCAAACGGACTGAGATTAGAGTAACTAGGCTTGGAACCATGTAGAATTTCAAAAGGAGTACGCCATTGAATGACGGAGCCGGGTAAACGGTTGATGAGATAGGCGGCGTGTAAAATGGAGAATGGCCAAAATTTAGAAGGCATAGAAGCTTGAAACATTAAGGCTCTCGCCACATTGAGCAGGTGGCGATGCTTTCGCTCGACAACCCCATTTTGTTGGGGCGTGAAAACGCAAGATTTCTGGTGTATAATCCCGTAGGCAGAGAAGAGGTCCTAACATTCTTTATTAGTAAACTCTGTACCATTGTCGGACCGAAAAAATTTAACAGAGGCATTGTATTATGTCTGAACCAAGTTTAGGAAACGTTTAAGAGTGGGATGGACTTGATTCTTATGAGATAGAAGATATACCCAGGTTGCCCGGCTAAAATCATCCACCAAGGTTAAGAAAAAGGGAGTACCAGTAAGTGAGTAATGTTTATAAGGTCCCCACACATCCATGTGTATCAAATCAAAACAATTAGAACTCTGTATATGACTATTTGGAAATGGCAACCTGTGTTGCTTTGATTTGTGGCATACATCACAATCCTCAAGGGTATTAGGATCTGATTTACTACAAATATTCCGAACAAAATCCAAATGCTTCAACATAGATATAGAAGCATGACCTAACCTTCTATGCCACAAAAGAAAAACATTATTACAAGAATCAGTAGATGGAAATGAAGAAGAGTGAAAGACACCATGGGAAGTGGTATTTTGGAAAACGTAGAGACAGCCAAACGCTTTACCCACAACCTTTACTTCCTCAGTCCGTAGGTCCTGTATCAAGCAATGAGAAGGGAAGAAAAGACATTTCAAGTTAGATTGTTGAGTTAGTTGTGCAACAGAAAGCAGGTTGTATTTGAAGCTAGGGATGAGAAGCACATCTTGTAAAATTAAACTAGAGGATAGGAACACTTGTCCAGAATGAGTGACCTGTTTAGTGGCACCATCAGGAAGTCAAACAGAGACAGAAGAATAAATAGGAACAACATTTTTCATGAGAGTGGAAGATGCACACATATGTCTACTTGCTCCTGTGTCTAAGATCCAGGAGTCCTTTTCCAAAAACTCAAGTGTAGTAAGTGCATAGTGATTGGAAGAATAAACATATGTACCTGCAAAGTCTGTGAAGTGAGCATAATCCATGGTGCTTTCAGTATTTCGATTTCCCTGTTGTGTTTGCCCAACCAACATCTTAGAGATTTCCTGCTTGATGAGAGCAGCAATATCTACATTCTGAATGTCCAATTTTTCACCACTGTTACCAGAATTTGGTTGTTCACCATCTACCATGTTAGCCATAGCTGTCGTTCTTTCCTCTTTCATTTTTTTAAACCAATCCGAATATCCGTGTAGCTTAAAACATTCAAACATTTCATGTCCTGACATAGAACAATAATCACATGTGAGTTTGGCCTTCTCCTCCTTCGTCCTTCGAGGAAATACCCTTCCTCTTTCTACATTCGAACCAGTATTTTGTCTTGTTCCTCTACCAACACCATTCCAATTCAGACCTGGCATTGCGCCTCTTCCAGCATTACCTCTCCCATAAGCAGTCACCCTGGAGCTCATCGCAGCATTCTCTGAATTATCAGGATAAATCAAATGCATACTACGTTGTTTTTCAACTCTTAACACCATCGAGTACGCCTTATCCACATCAGGCAGGGGATCCATCAATAGCAATTGACTTCTGACCTGATCATAGCTCTCATGAAGCCCCATGATAAATTATATCAATCTCCGATTCATGTCTCGCTCACCAATTAGCCGCCTGGTCTCACTCTCACAGATCGGTAATGGCATTAAACAGGCTAATTCATCCCATAATCGCTTCAGTTTAGTAGAGTACTCAACAACAGACAAACTACCTTGATGCATATTCGAAATATCTCGTTCTAACTGATATATCATAGGTCCATTATAATCACCAAATCGTTTCGCAATATCATCCCAAAGTTTCTTCGAAGTATTCGAGTATATAAAAGCATCAACCAAATCCTTTGAAATCGAGTTTAAAATCCACGAAATAACCATGCAATCAACTTTTCTCCACTGGTCATACTTTGGAGAATCCTCTTCAGGAATCTCAATTTTTCCATTAATAAAACCAAGTTTGGTTTTCGCACCTAATGCTATCAACATAGATCTGCGCCAGGATAGATAATTGTTACCTGTAAGCTAACTTGTAACAAGAGATTAATCAGGATGATCGGAGTTGTACAACCGGAGTGGATCCTCAGCGTATTCATCTTCAACAGCTGCAGTCGTATTGAGTAAAGGCCAGACATGATTTCTTCTGTGCGCCATAGCCAAACACAACTTAAAATTGGAAGATCATAGCCTGAGCTCTAGATACCATGTAAAAGCTATCAGATAACCACATCAAATCTAGAGATAATTTGCTATTGTATTTTATTCATCTGGGAAAAAGAAGTATCCAGCTTGCAATACATGGGTTACTTTTATAGTAGCATAAAAGGAAAGCAGAAAAATAGAGTAACCAAAAAACGTGAACCAACTAACAAAACAACCAATGAGCAACTAGTAAAAGCGTATCAACTAATAAAAACGTGTGAGTGAAATAGTCCAACAGAATTCAATTTCATGTAGCATCATGGGCTTGAAGTCTAACATTTATCAGCTTCTTCTTACCTAAAAGATTGTCAAAAAACTCCTCATTGTTGATGCCCTAACGGAGCATGCGATAACAAATACATTACATAAAGTTGTAAGTGCTCAGTTTTACACTGTATACCTTGAAAATGAAATAAACGAGGTCTTATGAGTATTTGACTGAGAATTTAGGCCTCATTAAAATATGATCAATATTAAAATGTGTTAATTGGTCTCTTATGTTCGTGGATTTGAACATATAAATTTGGCTTCTTATTTTTTTATTAAAGAAAAAAAATTAAATTATAATTAGACACAATATCCAGTTGAATAGTGTCACTTTGTATTAAGTCATCACACATTAAGAAGAAATATCACAAAATACCCGGATTTTTAAAAAAAAGACAAAAATACCACCTTATCACTAATCTACCCCATCTGGTCCTAGACTTCTCAAATATACCCACCATTTTACTTTTCTTTTTAGGTTTTTTTACCCTGAGAATATCTCCAGCGCGACCCTAGCGCGACGCTGCTCGCACTATCGGTGGCCACGAGACCCGAACTAGCCATCGCCTGAGGCAACGAGACCAGATAATGGCGATCATAGTGACAAGAATTAATTCGCTAACAATGGTCAGATTAGAAGCCAACAGTGGGGACAATGGTGCACCCACTCCAGAGAATCGGAGCCTACCGGCGTCTGCGAGGCCACTCCTCTCAGTCTCGAAGCCTTCTTGGGTCGTTAGAACTGAGGCATGTATTTCTTTAATTTCCCCCTTTTTTTTTCACAGCTTTATTGGTTAGAATTTTGGTAATGGAAAAAAAAGTATAAAGATTGCAACCCACATAACCAATTTGGGGTGTGTTTGGAATGAAGGATTTTGTTGTACGTTGAATTTTTAATAGGGGAAGATGATAGAAATTTGATTTTTTTACAGATGAATTGATTTTTAGATTTTTGTAAAGTTTCTTAGCACATATTAGGAATCGCGGTCGTGTCGAAGAAGATGATAAATGTTTCGAACGGGGCGACGAGGATTGGGGTGAAGATTTTGTGGTTGATTTCGAGTTTTCATCCGACGGGGTGAGGCTCTGCAACTGTTTGATGAAATGTCGAGCGAAGACTCAGATGTTAAACCCAATTTTCTGTGTTCTTTTATTATTTTGTGATTTGAAGTTTTTCGTTTGTTTTGATGTTGTTTCGAAGTTGTTTCTTTTATGTTTCTGTATTTCCATTTATTTGTTCTTTTTATTGTTTTTGATTTGTTGTGTTATGTATCCGATCGTGTATTTTTTTTTATTTCTTTTGTAGTGAATGTGGGATTTTTTGTTGTTTGTTATGCCGAGCATTTTATTGGTGGGAAGGCTATGGACGTCGAAGCATTTGAGATAGAGAATGAACAAGCAAGACTCAGTCATCTGCTTCACAATCATGCTAAGTTGAAGCTGCAAAATGGTGATGACGATGACAACGACATTGCATTTCTATCTCCACTTCCTAATGATTTTAGAGAATTGTTGTTATGTAAATTGTAATGATGATGTAATCAGTTGAAAAATGTAAGAAACATAAATGAAACATGTAAGAAACAATTGTGAAACGGGGGGTCATGTGATAAAAGTTTGTAGTAAATTGCTTTTAAATTTATAGAAATAGTGTAGTTTTTTCCCATATACTCTTCATTTTTTTTTTGTCATCCTTGAAAATGTTGATCTTTGCTTCATTTCGATGTCTGCATGTCTAATCTTGAACTAAAGATCTCACGTACTCTAGCAAAATTGTTACTAGTAAGTCTTTCCTCGCTACAGTTGATGCATTCAATAATTCTACGATGTTGGAAGTCAATACAAAGTATTTTTTGGTCTAACAGTGGATTCGTGTTCATTTCTTTGAAAGATGATGGACAAGTAAGCTCAAATTTTTGAATTGAATTTGTTGTTCCAAGATTTCATTTAGGGTCTTTGAATGTAAGTCCATTGGAATCAGTATTCTTGTGATTTCAAAGTTGGTATACTCTCTATTTTCTTCCCGTTGTCCATTGTGGCATAACACAACCGAGATTTTTCTATGCAATGTGGAATTCAATGAAAAGTTGGCTAAGTGAAACATATAAGAAACAAAAATGAAACAGGTATGAAACAAAGAAACAAAAAACATGTTTGAAACAACAAAGAAACAAAAAAGAAACCAACGCAAAAAAATCAACGGAAAATGGGTATTTTTGTAAAAAATCAGCGGAAAATGGGTATTTTTGTCCAAATTCAGCGGAAAATGGTATTTTTGTCCAAAATCAGCGGAAAATTGACATTGTACAGGGATTGAGCATCCAAAATTGGGCATTTATGTCCTGTTCCCACACATTAATCACATCTAACTTCTCTATATTTAGTCCAATCTTATGTGGTAAACATTTGGGCCATGAACAGCGGCCTATCAAACTTGATGAATGGGTCAGTCAGTAAGAAAATCTGGCTGGGTCCAAAAACCTTTTGTAGCAATTTGCTGACAGGCCCACGTAGGTCTACAAACTACAAGTCTACAAGGCAGCTGGAATTAGTATGTTTTCTTTGAGTACAATTATCAATGAGAGATAGTAGTAAAGGGACGTATACTCATATGAGATTGAATTCGAGTTAATTGTATTGACAACACAAGTTTCTGTTACTGGAGAACAAAGTTGATCCCAAAATTAGTACTTTTTCGAATGCAATTAATAGTACTATAAGTCTATAACTATTTTGAAAAACCATAGTAATATATCATTTAAATAATATTACAAAAATATATGAGAATTTTTTTCTTCTATTTGATAAGTACCAAACTTGTGCAAGAACTTATTCCCTTATCAAATGCCAGTAATATCCACGTAAATGAGAAATTTCATTTTATCAATTCAGGTACATACTATCAATATAAAATTGTGAATAAGTGATATTAACATAGTATTGTTATTACTTATTAAGTGAACGACTAAGATAAGTATTTAACTTAACGGCCTATCGATTTATTTTCACTCTCGTATTTGTCTGGTCGTTTTCATAGGCTGCACTCAATTCTTCAAAGTTGATTATAAACGAAACACAATGGTTTTGGGGTAGAAAAAACTTAATTTGACTGTCACTTTCAAATATGAGCATCCAAATTAGAGCTCGCAAAATGATAGGCCTGGCCGCCTAGCCCGAACCCACCGGACTTTTGGGAAATTTCGTGCCAATCCAGTGCTCAAGCCGTGAAAATGCTTGGTCTACCCAACTCGTGAGTTCCTTTTATACACAAAACCTATCTGATCGGGCTAAATGTTAGACCAATTGAGCAGACTATTATCCAGTTTTTCTCGTGTCTAGAAAATCATGGTCCAACCTAGTTCGAAATTTCAGGCGGAGCTGCATTTTGCCACCTCTAATGCAAATCATGAAAAATTTCGACAAGCAACAACTTGTACTCCTCGAATAGTGACAAATAATAAGTATTTTGACAGAATTATACTTGTATACAAAGTTACAAACATGTATAAAATAAATAAATAAATAAAATTTATGAATTTGTGCTTTTTTGACTTTTAGGTAGTATCTTATGTCCAATTTCGCAATTATGAAGAAAATATTTCGTGCATGCACAAAAAAAAAATCAAATTTGGGGGACCCAAAAAAAGTTGCAAGTGCAAATTGGGTTTGGTGGGCCTGAGCTCATCCAAATCCAATCCTCCTCAGCAACCCACAGGCAAAGGTCATATACACCGTTCGTTGTTTTCGTAGGGCCTAAGGGCATCTCCAGTAGAAAAATCCTTTCAAAAATTTTTCCACGGTTTTTTGTGTGCCATATCACCCGCCACGTCAAAAGCAAAAACTCCACCATCTTAAAAACGTTTTTCCACAATGGTTAAACCTATTTATAACTTTTTAATGGTCCTACCATATAATTTACAAAATAATAAAAAAACTAAAAAAAATTAATTTCAACCTATTTTTCTACACATAGGCCCCACACCACCCCATTATCTCCCCCATGAACCGGTTTGTAGCTACAAACCAGTTTTTCCCCAAAAACCCAAAATCTCCCCTCACAATGGTAAGGATTTTCAATGGCACGGTTTTTCATGAAAAACCCCATCAAAATCCTTACCATTGTAGTTGCTCTAAGGGAGGAATTAGGGAAATAGGAAATTTTAGTTTTAAAAAAAAATCCTTAATTTATTTCTTAATTCGATATTATTATAAACTTAAAATCCATTATTCCGAAATTAACCATGCAAAAACAAAAAAGCCATTTTCTAATATGTTATTTTGGTTAGTACATTGGAGACTTTGACAAAAATGACTGACTTTGAAATTCTTTTATTTTCATTTTTAGGCCGTCTGTATATTAGATGAAATTAAAATTCATGGACAAGAGTTTGCCGTATGAAACTTACTCATTATTTGTGGCTTCGTGGAATAGGTGAATAAGGAAAATTGTATGACAAAACGATATACCAAAATTTAGATGAGTAACTCATAAAAAAAATTAATTTCTTACATTTTTTTTTATAGAATCAATCAATTTCATTCAACAGAAAACCTTACAACTGATTACAAAGATACCTACAAAATCACAAACCAATATATATCTAAAACTTCAAAGTATTTTAAACATATATAGATTTAATTGATCCAGTAGAAACATAAAATCGCAAAAGCGTTGGACCACGACCGCAAGATTCGCCACTAATCTTTCGGTAACAACTCTTCTAAATCTTTAGTACAAAAACTGCCACAAATAGGACACTTTGATAGACGAAAAAACAAACAACAATAAATACGAACCACCACCTATTACGGTGGCAAAAAAATTCACTTATCATGGGAGACAGAAACTCCATGAAAGGAAGACAACCGAAAAATCCCGTTCCCCATCTTTCAATTGAGGGAAGATAAGGGAATAAGAAGACAAGTGACGTCGATTTTGTTTATAGTTAATTTCATACATATTTAATTCATATAGAAAGTGACAACGAAAAAAGTATTCATATTACATTTATTATATTACTAGTCAAATTGGTTTTGAATCGAGATGTGTCCATCCACGAATATTTATGTACCAAAAAGAAGGAATAATGGGGCTAATTCCAACTAAACATACGGCTGCCTTATAAGATTATATGAAATGTGATTGTGATGGAATTTTGAACATTAATTTCATCAATAAAATCCAGCTGACAAATAGGTTACATTGGGAGTGTTTGCAAACACTTAAAATAAAAGGTCTTTTCAGTTTTTTTTCTTAAAAAGTTAGTTTTTAGTGTTTGATATACCAATTTCTCGCTTTAATTTGCTTCATTTAATCGAATCTAAAAGTTAGGAGGAGAATGGTCTTTAGATTCTCGCTTCTACTTTAGTTTGAATTTTACATATAAATAAGATACTTTTTATATTTTTTTCACCAAACACTCTCAACTTCTCATTCTCAACTTTTAATTCTATTTTCAAACACTACCAACTTCTCGATTCTCAACTACTTTACTCGCTTATAATAAATCACTTCTTCTAAAAAGTTTTTTGCAAACACTCCCATTGTCTGCCTCATGGTTTTCTCAACTGTCAAATAACATCTCTGCCGAGTCTGCCCAATGGGTCCAAAAAAATAAAATAGTGTGCGCATCATTTAACTAAGTTATGGGATTATTCCGATGGAAATTTGTTGGAATTTTGGGTTTGTAAAATTGGGTATTGACGCATACTGGACTAAATATTTAAATGATTTTATTGGTGGAAAATAGAATTAAAATATATAATTAAATTATAATAAGTGAGTAGATGAGATTAACATTTCGAATTTCTCAAAACCAATTCTGAGTGAATGAGAAATTAATGTTATAAATTAGCCACTTAAAACTGGAAATTGACATGAAAAATGGTAAATGTTGGAGTGGAGTGAAACTCCATCTCACATAGAATAGAAAGCCAAGTTTAGCTCAATTAATATAGCCCAAGTGGGAGTAATGAGTTTGGTCCATTGGGGCACCAAAGTTTTTAAAAGAAGAAGGACCTACATGCTTGTGTGTTTGGTTCAAAACACACACGCGCATGCGACCGCCGGCCGACCCAGGTCGTGGGCTTAAAAACATTTTTTTTGGGCAGTCGCACAACTAGGCCTGGGCCATGCGCGCGTTGCCAAGCGCGGTCGCGCCAGGTGCGTTTTTGACTGTAGACATGTCTTTTCGAATCAAAAGACATTACCTTTGTTTTTATGTTTTTAACTTGTTATGGGAGTAGTTTACTAGTTTTCGTCCCTTTTATGGAAATATGTGTTTTTCCTCTTTGTGAGTGAAAGTCTCTCATCTCTCATGGGAGTGTTTTTATTGGGTCATATGAAGATTATTTGCTTGGCTTGGACATGTATGATTTTTTTTGTTAGAATTGCAGATTTCTGGATTCTTTATGGTTTAATTTTCTATTGGTCATACAAGGAAATTTGTTGTCGTTTGATCTTGATCCGAGACTTTCAATTTGCCTTTTATCTTCTTTCCTCCAAAGCCAATTTTCACATTTCATTTCCCCAATCACCAACCAACCATTATGTTATGCTTGCCGATGTATTTCTACACTACTACAAATATTTCTCAATACATTACATAAATTTCTTATTCCCCCAATTACCCCAAAGATTCCCCCAATCACTCCAATTAACTAAACAAGCATACTTTAAGTGTATTATATAATGATGTTGCAATGATTTTCTGCAATTTATTGAATACGACTTCTTCTTTGTCAAAAAATAAAATAAAAATCCTTGCAGCATTTTCCATAATAAGTGTGAGTTTGGGCCGATAATTATTTTTCAAGTATTAATTAAAAACATGTTTTCATCTAAAATATCAACTTTTAAAAAGTACAATTGTTGCATTTATTAATATTAAAATTTTCAAAGCGTCTTTTCAATCACATTATGCTAAAACAATATCAACTTATCGGAAATCGTCAAATCACAATCTAAATACAATATTTGCCGCCCCTATTGTTGGTTTAACCTATCTCACCAAAATTTATGTCCAAACTAAAATGTGGGCAAACTAATTATGGCAGATACACTTCTTTTCCCTCAAGCTATTGACTATTAATTGAGCAACTAAGAAATATGCTGTATTGTTTTAGAGTTACATAACCAACTTTGTGTGCTAAAATTGGTGATTTATAAACAACACCTACTCACCGATTTCAACTTTTCTTTTTTTACTCAAATCGATTTTATATTTTAAATTTTCAATGTATGACACGCTACAAGAAAAAATATATTTGGATTAATTTTCGTATTTTTACCAATTTTAAAAGCAATAAAGGAAAATTTGAGGAATTATTTGTTTCAAACATTGTCTAATTTGTTTACTTAACTTTTTATACATTTTCTTGTGGTTTGATTGATCTGTTGGAATTACAGTGGTTACAAAAACGGGAAAAGCCTTCAAGATGACTTACAAAACAGAAACATAAAATTACAAAAAGAGTAAAACCTAACTATTACAAGTTTTGAATGGATTCCAACTCCAGAAGGAAGTGTTCTTGGAAGTATTCTTCGAAATGTTACAACACTGTTACCGACACTTGAAGAATATGCAAAGATATGCGATTTTTTTGTGTATTCTGACTTCATCTCTTCCTTCTAACCCCCTCAATACAGCAAAATGCCGAAGACTTATATATGCCATCATTTCCAACACTTGTAGAGAATTAAAGATAAAGAGAGTGGGCATTAACACCATGTGTAACTCCCATGAGTTACACACCTCTTCTTACCACTACTTGAGGAGTTACAAACTCCAAAAGACACATGAACCTGGACACCTCCAATGTCCATATTCATACATAACGAACCTGACACCTCCAGTGTTTAGATTCATTAGACCCAACAGTTACTTGAATCTGGGCCAAGCCCATTTTCGAGTGACAAAACTAACTGAACATGAACCAGAGCCTAAATAGTCAGGCCGATCTAAGGCCCATTTGTGATCATACACTTGTGTTATAATATATCCAACCAATAACACCTTCTAGTATTTATACTAGGATAAACTATGCCATTCACATAATGCCCATTCGTGTGACAACTTCGTGTATTAATTTCTCACTTACCAAAAATTCGATTTTGAGAAATAAAAAATACTACGAATATCTACTCGAAACATAGTTAACAATTTACATTTTAATTCCTCCAGAATTAAATACTTAACCATCGAAAATTTGGTCAAAGTCGGATCGACGCCCACTTTTTCAAAACCCAAATTTCCAACATGGTCAAGTTATGATTCATGAAAATGAGACGTACTCGAATTTCACCATTTTATGAAGTGATTATTTTGATTACTAGTATATATACATATATATATATAGATAGATAGAGCGAGAGAGAGAGAGGAACAATCAATATTATTGAGAGATCATCTCCGATAAAATCAAGTCTACCAAATGATCTGGAATATCCCCGACCATTGGTTCATTACACTGGACACTAAACACAAATCTAGCTAGAAATGAGCAACGGTGTTGCCCGACTGTCCAACAAAACATGGAATAACAGAAACAAAATAACTAAAAAGATAAAAAATATCATTAATCAGCTTTCCGAAGTAAGATAGATCCTCTGTTTGGGATTTCAGCAGTGTTCTAAAAATCGTTAGGCGCTAGTCAGGCGGTAGATTGGGGCCTAGCGCCTAGGCGGATAGCCCCATTTGGATCTTGGTTAGCCCCATTTCATGCGCTAAAATTAAGCAGTCCCTACATGCGAGTGCCTCTGCTATTTCGATCGAACCTGTTGGTTCCTTGATGTGTACTACCGTTTGAGCACTTCCGCCTTATGGTTCCTCAAAAGTCAAACCCTCTTCGATCCCCGTACCTTCACTATCGATACATCCGAATTGATTTAGCGTAATCGGTCGGCGGAGGGTGCCACGAGTCCTTCCATTTTTGTTGAGCCATTGTCGAATTTTTGGCGCCACCCCTGTCGTGTTCCTCAAGCCTAGTTGTTGCTAAAAAGAAACATGATGCATGGTCCATATAGACATTGTTGAAGTTCAGTTTATTTCTAGCTGAGCAAGCCGCCCACAACAACATACAAAACAAAGGGTGGTTGTCACCTTCACCTTAGTCCATCACATATTCGAACCAATCCCCCATGGGCCTACCAATCATTTCCTCTGTAATGTGAAGCCATAGAGGAGAGGCTTCCCAAAAAAACTTTGACCACTCACAATCCCTCAATGCGTGCTCCTGTGTTTTTTCCTCTAAACCGCAACGAGTACACAGTAGGGAAATAGTCACTCCCTTTCTTGTCAATGCCGTTTGAGTTGGAATAATTTGTTGCACACACTTCCATAGGAAAATCTGTACCTTAGGAGGGATTGAGAGTTTCCAAAGCCATTTCCATATCCCTTTTTTAGAGCCCGACGATGAGGAGTTTCCCCTATTGCAATCCGCAGCCGCTAAAGCTAATTTATATCCCGACTTTACTAAATACTTTATATCTTCTCCAAAATGCCAAATAAGCACGTCTTCATGTCTGTTATAGCAAATCAGAATAGATAGATTTGCCTTACTGTCCGTGTCATTGAATAATTCGCGCACCTTGTCCCTGTCCCATTTCGGTCTAACCTGGCTTATCAACTCTCCCACCGTCATGTCTCTATTGGCTTCGTCCGCTATTGTTTGAGGCCTGAAATTTGGATTGTCCAAAATACATGGGTCATTCCACACCCGAATATTCTGCCCGTTGCCCACACTCCACCGAATACCCCTGCGAAGAATTTTTGACCCTCTACAATGTTTCTCCATTCAAAAGATGGATTATGGCCAATTGTAGCATTAAGAAAATTACTTTTCGGGTAATATTTGGCTTTAAGGGTTTTGGATAGAAGGGAGTTCTTGTTTTGGATAAGTCTCTATCCTTGTTTAGCGATCATTGCCTCGTTAAAACATTTAATATCCCGGAAGTCCAATATTCTATCCTCCTTCGGTCGACACAGGTTATTCCACGCCCTCCAATGAATCTTCATTTCCTCCCTACGTTGCTCCCACCAGAAACTGCTGATTATGGAATTAATCTAGTTACATATTCCCGCCGGAAAGATGAAAACACTCATTAGATAGGTGGGAATATATTGAGCCACCGATTTAATGAGAACCATTTTTCCAGCCGCCGATAGGGATCTGCTCTTCCAATTCTGTAACTTTTTCCTCACTCTATCCACAACAAACGCAAAAATGTTTTTTTGATCTTCCCACAATCGCAGGAATCCCAAGGTAAACTTTGTGTTTGTTCACGAGAGATACTCCAAGAAGATTAGCTAGGTGGTTTTGCTGTGCAATGTCAACACCCTGGCTAAAGGAAATTTCATATTTTCCCAGATTGATTTTTTGACCCGAAGCACGCTCGTATGCTGTAATAATATCCCTTGTCACCGCAATCTCCCCCTCATTTACCCGACCAAAAATGATGGTGTCATCGGCAAAAAATAGATGTGAAATCTCTGGCGCATTACGGCTCACACGGACCCCATGTAGACTATTTGCAGCTTCCGCTTTTTGAATCAACGATGAAAATACTTATGCACAAAAAAAGAAGAGATACGGTGATAGCGGGTCTCCTTGTCGGAGCCCACGAGTCGGGGTGAAAATTTCACTCGGCCTGCCATTGATAAGAGTCGAAAAAGACACAGACGAGATGCACTTCATATTCAAATTAACGAAAGACTCATTAAGACCCAAACGAAGCATAACCGATCGAAGAAAAGGCCACTCAACCCGGTCATAGGCCTTCGACATATCCAATTTAAAAGCGAAAGTTTCCCGGTTTTTAGCTTTACTATTTTTCATATGGTGGGAAATTTCAAAAGCAAGTAAAGCGTTATCAGTTATGAGCCGACAAGGAACAAAAGCAGATTGAGTGTGATGAATGAGGTGAGGTAACACGATTTTTAGCCTATTAGCAATTGTTTTTGTAATTATTTTAAAAATTATGTTGCAAAGACTAATATGTCTAAATCCCGTCACAAGCTCCGTTTTCTTCTTTTTAGGAATAAGCACGATGAAGGTTTCATTTAAATGCATAGGACTAGCCCATTCATTTAAAACCAATAGAACAACACGAATAATGTCAAATTTGATAATAAGCCAGAATTTCTGATAAAAAAGAGCGGGCATACCGTCTGTTCCGGGCGATTTCATCGGATGCATTTGAGCCAGGGCTGATTCCACCCCGCGGCTTCAAAAGGCGTGTCAGAACTGCATTCATTTCCTCCGTCGCCTTCAGGTCTACGACGTCTAAAACTCTACCCATATCCAGTTGGGGTTCAGCCGTGAATAAAGTTTTGAAGTAACTCCGAAATTCCTTCTCAATGTCCTGTTAGTCCTCCAAGTAATTGCCATCAGTGGTAATGATTCGGTCTATAGTGTGATTGGTATATATTCAGTATTTAGATTAGTATACATAAATTTAATAGTTCTGATCTTTATTAAAAATGGTATCTATTATTAAGGTTGCAGAACATTGGATTTGTTAGATTTATAAAGCGAGTGAATATTGGACTTTAATTTTATTATAGTAATATAATTTAAAATAATTAGTAAAAAATAAAAAATAAATTTGATCATAAAATCCTTAATTCAAAATTATCCAATTTAAAGACAGAAATAAAGAAACGTGCTCATTACAAATAGGGATGTTAATGGGTTCGGGTAATACACAGACCCGAACCGAAACCATCTCATTTAGGACGGGTATGTGATAAATAAATGGGTATGAGGCAGCTAACTTGTACTGATTTTTAGACCTGAACGAGTCTAGGTCGGGCAATCGGTTTAATAGGACCCGACCCATATAACTAATTTGTCCATAGATTGTGTATATTGTTGTTCAAAAGCTCTTGATTTATATATATTGTTGGTGTTTATTTCATAATCCATGCAATATTTACAAAATTATATAAATATAATATTATGAGTAAAAATCATATAAATTTAGCCAAAAATATGAAATTGACAGATCTAACGAGTGTACCAGGTCAGGGGCGGTGCAAGTGGTGCCGCCACACAGGGCCCCCGATCTTTAAATTTTTTTATCTTTTTGTTTTTATATGTATGTACAAATTGGATATATAAAATAAAGGTTGCAACCAGTAACAAAATCTTTTGCTAGTGGAGTGGCTGGGGCAATACTTTAATGCTCAGTGGTCTTGATTTTGATTCCATGTTGGAGCGAAAATACCTGATTTTGTTGCCTTTTCTATCTTAGCTAATTTTTTTCTTTGTTTTTTTTTTCTTTTTTCAGAAAACTCCTCTCTATCTAACTATTTTTTTCTCTTGGTTCCCCCCCCCCTTTTTGCAAGAAATTAAAGAATTTCAACAACCACATTTTTAAGCTATCATTCTGTCTTTCATATTTGCTAAATTAGTTTATTTTTGCAAAACTAAATAACAAAATTGAAGAATTAAAAAATGCACGAAAATCAATTTTTCATAACTAATTTATGAGTAGTTTATTTTTTTTATTTTTTTATATTGAATTTGTAAATTACTTTAATAAGACCGAAATGTTAAAGTTTGAGTATAATTTGTTAATACATATCTTATTTAATATGTTAAATCAATAAAATTACATTTTTAACATTGAATTTGTTATTTTTTTTTTATGTAAACATAAGGGCTCCCCCTTTTTTTTTGCTTCAGACCCTCGAAACCTAGAACTGACTCTATAACAGGTCTTACCCACTAGACACAAGCATCAACTGGGAGAGGTATGACCGTGTGAGTCTAAAATGAGGCGGGATCCCTACTAGAGATGTTAAACGGGCTCGAGCCCGCGGACTAGCCCGTTTAGCCCGAAAAAAATAGGGTTAGGGCCAGATTTTTCTGGCCCGTTTAATTAAATCCGGGCTTTTTTGGCCTGTACCGTTTAGCTCGCGGGCTAAATGGGCCAACCCGCCGACCTTTTTTTTGTTGATATTTTTTTATTTTTGTTTTTCAAAATAGAGGATTGGTGAATTAAGGGATAACAAAATTTACGTAACATTTCATAAGAAAGATATTTTTATAGTGAAATGTAATCAATTATGATGATTTAAAATGCTATATAATTTATATCTCTCTAATAAATATAATACTATAATCTAAATAGTTTAAAATTTTCGTGACTTAAATGTGACAAATAATTGAAACTTTATGCAAATAACTATAAAGATGAATTTGTGTATTTTGAGATTCCAACTTATCTCACGCACAAACATTGAACATCAAATCGCGTTTTATCATTATTTATATTTATTTAATTTGTTTGACAAAAATCAAAAATCAAGAAAATATTCACTATATAAACAACAAGAAAATATTCACTATATAGTGTTTATCATTCTACATTGTAATTTGTTGTTTCTATTTTCATTTTAGAAATGAGTTTTAATTGCACATATTTTTGTTTTAACTCTTATTGCAGTAACTAGTAAGTATGTTCTTAAAGTTTCAAAGCCTTTGACGATAATGATTATGTTTGATTGTATTTGAATTTAAAATTTTTATCCTTGTAATGCAATATAAAAAAAATTGTGTAATTTAGTTTTGCAATATTTAGTTTGAATGTTATATTAGTATACATGCTTTAGTATTAAAGTTAGATTTAAATAAAAGAAATTAATCTTTTGACTTGTTCCGATAAGTGACCTGCTTTATTTCAGCTCACAGATTAAATTAGTGTTAGGTTCGAAATTTGCCAAATTTATATAGTAATAACCCATTTAAAGAAGTCACAGGATTAGTGTTAGATTCGCATTTGCCGCCCACATAGTAATAACCAATTTAGCCCGACGCCCCTATAGGGCCAACCCATTTAACATCTCTAATCCCTACTAACAACGTAAGTTTCTCCTTGTAAAAAATCACGCTGAAAAATGAAAATACAGCGTCACCGTATTTCTGTGTTCATCACTCACTCCCACGTGTGCCCATCTCACCCTCCTTTCGTGCCTCCATTCGTAACTCCATCAAAACCCTCCTCACCTTCCATCCCAACTTAAAAGCTCCTCTCCTCACACCACCTGTGGTTCTCTCTCTGTCTCTCCACTCTCTCTCCTCTGTTTCTGTAGAGAGAGAAAGAAGAAGAGCAGAGCAAAACAACAAAATCACAACAAGAAAATCTCTCTCTTAATCTCCGTTCGCCGTTCACCTAATTATAGTCTACAAATTTCTGCATTTTCTATATATATACGTACAACATATACATACACACCGCAGTTTCGTTTCGTTTCGTTCTCCCAATTGAATTTTTATCTTAAATTCTTCATAATTTGGGAGCAATGAAGCTTAAGAACCCTTCCAATTCCGCCTCACAAAGCTTGACCTCCTCCGACACGCGCCTGCTCGTTCGTGAGTCCCTCCGCATCAGTGCTAACCTTGCCTCGGCGGCTCCGCCCTCGCCCGCCCCGGCATCGGTGGCGGCTCAGGAGCGGGCGTTGGTACAGGATTCCAGCTTCGGTGGACTCGTCAACGATCAGTTTGTGGATTCGAGCTTGAGATTGATCTGCTGCGAGGAGGTTGAGGGCAGGCAGTGGCAATACTTCGCCGAGAATAATAATAATATTGGCGTCAGGAGTAGTGGTTCCAAGAAATTGAAGAAGAATTCTATTCGTGCTGTCAGTTTGCAGACTCACCAGGCCCCCGTTGATGTCAGTTTTTTCTATTAATTCTTCTTTATATATATACATATATATATTTATATATATTCTCTAAATTTCTTATCGGTGCATTGGTTGCATTTGTGAACATATTCATCTATCACAATTACGAGTCCCTACACTCTTCCCCTCTAAATTAATTGTTTGATTTTAATGTAACTTATTTTGGAATTTCTAGGATTTTATTTTAGGAGCTAATTGAGAGATCTCTAAGCAACTAGATAGAAAGTTGAAAACTTCTTGATTTTCTCTTTGCTGTAAAAGAACCACTTTAGCTCCTGCAGTGAATGAATTGTTTTGTTAATAAATTTATTCAGTGCCAGTAATTATATTATATGAACATGCAACTGTTGCATTATTGTGGAGCTCTTGGTGTTTGATAATGTTAGTCTTAGTTAAACAAACTTGGGTTATAGCTGGTTACTTAATCAGTCTTAACATTAGACAGAGAGTTAACTTTTAATAGAGAAAATGGAAGAAGGAATTCTTAACTGCATTATTACATCTCTTCTTGTATCCACATCACGCGAGGCCACAGATAACTACTCATAACCCACTCTCGGACCCCTCGTAAAATGTTTTACATAACAAATAAAGAAAAAAAGAAAAATAGCGGAGAAGGGAACTGCATCACCAAAATTTTAAGATGAAAATCTTCGTCATGAGTTAACTTCTCTTTACTTGATTTATGTTGTTTATGTGTTCCAGGAGTTGATGGCATTTATAAGGTCCTATGTCGTCCCAGAAGGTTTTCCTGACAGCGTGACACCTTCTTATGTGCCATACATGACATGGAGAGCTTTAAAGGTACACTTCTAATATATTAATGGTATCAAGAAAGCAATTATCTTTCAGCATTCAATGCTTCCACAGTATTTTGTCAAAAAAATGGTTTCCCAGTATTAGTTGTGGTCGGCTGCTCCAGTACCGGAATAGTGATGTTGTTATGGTTGTAGCATTTCTTTGGCGGAGCAATGGGTGTTTTCACAACACAATCACTCCTTGGTTCACTTGGAGTATCCAGAAACGCGGCATCAGGTGCTGTAGCTATCAACTGGATTCTCAAGGTATGCATCAGAACTGACATGAACAATTTTCTTGTTATGAAGTGCTTCATTGTATAAAATTCCAACATCATACAACTTTTGGGAGATGCCACATGTTTTTACATGTTCATATGTATCTGAGGCCTCATGATGTCGGGATTTTTTTGAGGAAAATGTTGTGGCAAAATATCACCTATCCGGATGTATGAAATTTCATTTTTTACTTATGGTTACGTTTCTTCATAATCGAAAACCAAATGAAATTCGTGCAGCTCGAGCTACCCTTGTTCTTAAAGGAATATATATCGTGTTACTTAACATACGAAATACTTCTTTTGCTATTCAACTTTTTAAGTTTTGAATAATGTATTAAACTCAGTTGATCTAACTTTAGAATGTAAAATATGGTTCATTACAGGACGGCGCTGGACGGGTTGGAAAGATGCTTTTTGCTCGTCAGGGAAAGAAATTTGATTACGATCTAAAGCAGGTATTAAATTGTTCAATTTTGTGGTGAAAGAGGACAATTTAGTGCTTCGCAATGTCTCCGAAGACACTTCTTTATATTGTCGTATTTTGAATTTCGTTCAGCTTAGGTTTGCTGGTGATCTGCTAATGGAGTTAGGAGCTGGTGTAGAGTTGGCAACTGCAGCTGTTCCCCATCTATTTCTTCCATTGGCTTGTGCTGCCAATGTGGCCAAGGTTTACGCATCTACTATCCTGTTCACTTGTCAGTATCTAGCAATGCTGGAAAATTAACTCCATACATGTCGTGGTTTGCTTATAGAATGTTGCTGCTGTGACATCGACTTCAACTCGAACCCCAATCTACAAAGCCTTTGCTAAGGGAGAAAATATTGGAGATGTGACTGCCAAGGGAGAATGTGTTGGAAATATTGCTGATCTGGTAGGCTTGTTCAATAGAGACACATTGTTCATGATCTCTATTTTCTGCAATTGAATTTCACATCACCAAGCAACTGCAGCCAGAAACTCTTTCCATGCATAATTTCCAAGTTGAATTTACATGGTGTAGTTGTTATGTTCCATGATGTACATGTTGATTTTACAATATCAATCCTGTAATGGGACATGACTAGAGCAACTATCTCAATTCATCGCCGTCACATGATATTTTCCATGCAAGTGGAAAAACCTATGATGATAATGGTTTTGGAATTTCTTCTCATTTATCCTTCGTATGAAGGTTGCGTCAGGAAGGGCATCCGGCGTAAAACTTTGCCACCTTGCTTTTTTTGTGAATTTATGGTGTTAACTAATTTTAGACAATTAATTGACACTATAAACTTCACGCCACCGACCCCACATAGTGGGATAAGGTGCAGTTGATGATGATGATGATGATGATGATGATGAATGCTGTCTTTTTCCATAAAGCATGTTCGTTGAGTTTGGTAAATTCTGTTTTGGAATTATATTTATAACTTTTGTGATTTGTTTGCTATAAATTGCTACAGATTTTATATTTGCCAAATTCAAGTTGTTTGGGTAAAGAGATATTGTTTTGTAATTCCTTGCAAGGGCTTGAACTGGGAATAACATGATCGGAATCTGATTCATTTATTCTGCACCATGCTTTCACTAAGAAAATTTTCTTGTGCCGAATAGGTTACGAATATTCGGCAATGCCAGCCAATGGTGGGCTGATTGGGTTGGGGGGAGGTGGTTAGGGTCTAGGGACAAATGCTCAGTGCAAAAATTTACCAGCATTAGCAAAATTGTATTGAAAAGCACCCTCAATCTCATCACCTTCAGATTTAAGGATAAAAAGTACACTATTTGTAATTTTAAAGGATTTTATGTGTTCAAGGTTTGTCATAATTATTGACTTCCCAAATTGCATACTATAATAGTCTTGCTTCATATGCATTGTTTAAGCATTTCCATTTGAGTTGGAACTAATTAAAGAAATTCTTTCTTGTGAAGCTTGGAACTGGACTCAGCATAATGATTGCCAAAAGAAACCCGTCCTTGTTCACCACATTTGCTCTGCTGTCATGTGGATATGTGATGAGCTCTTATCAAGAGGTTGGATGATGTGAATCTCTTCTCCTCCGTCTTCCTTTATAACTCTATATTATTCTATCTTACAATATTGATTGAAATTGTGTCATGTATCCTTTCAGGTCAAATCTGTTGTTTTGCATACACTAAATCGTGCACGATTCACGGTGGCAGTAGAATCCTTCCTGAGTACAGGTGAGATGGGTGCATTGTTTCTTCCTTTTCTTCCTCACTCTCTCCGTGGTTCTTCCTTCTCTGTGTATTATTACATTTTCGTGGGAACATAGATGTTGCTCTAAATGGTACGTGGAAAGGAAGCCTAGGTGTAAAGAAGATAGGAAATAATTGTTGGGAAAAAAGCAAAATTGTTGCAAGAAACATGTCATTGTGGAGTGCAGACGTTCATGATGCTGCCAATGGGAAGACAGATGTTATAAACTTGGTGGTGGATAGAAGTGAAGGAAATTCTGAGTTGGAATATTATATTGATTTAGAATTGAGTTTAGTGATCCTGGGAATTGATTAGTTCTATGCTCGTTTATTGAGTGTTTTTGTAAGAAAATTCTATCCAATGATACAAGGAGGATAGAAAGATCTTGGTGTTTTTTGTATTGATCTACAAAATATATCTCGATCTTTTGAGTTTATGAAGATGGGTGTTTGGGCTTCCATTATTCAGGATAATGGATGATGGTGATGATCTATTTTAAGCTAGTTGTTTAGAGGTGGAGTGTCTCTAATATTTCGTTGACTAAAGAATTCCTGCTAAATGAAAGGAATTTATTTTAGGTATTACATAAAAACAGCAATGTTTTATTGGTTTGAATTTTGAATTATTAAGAAGCAATATTTGCATTAATTGGGTGTAGTTGAGATAAGAATGACAAGTGGATTTGCGGTTAAAGAAGAAAGGATAGAATAAGAAATGCGCAATCTCTAGAGTTGGTTCAGATAGTTTGTTGGATTGAAATTGTGGATAGCCGTGAGGTGGTCTGGGAACATTCGACAAAGGTTGTTAGATGCACCCCACTTTGTATCAACTAATGTAAACCTAGTTTGCAGCACCGATAAAAAACACATAAAATGACATGTGAAAAATTTGAGCTTCTGTTGAGTAACTGTGGAGGTGGTACCTGATATAGAGCACTTATCAATACTATGTATGTTCGAGAATTTATTCGGAGTTTTGAAATTGTATTTCTATTTCTTTTTTGGAAATCTGAGAACTCAATTACTAACATCATCTTGTTCAGCGAAGCATGGCATTTGCTTTCAAGTAAAGTTGGAGGGGAAGTAGAACATGAACTCTTATGCTTCAACCAAGAAAAAAAAAGGAAATTGGTATCTCTGCTGTCACTTTAATTTGTTATATGCTTTATTTTCCAGGGCAAGTTCCAAGTTTGCAAGAGGGAAATTCAAAGGAAAATATTTTCAGTCCCCTATGGAAAAAACATAGACCTATTGTTCTTGGTACTTCTCTCTCTCTCTCTCTCTCTCTCTCTCTCTCTCTCTCTCTCTCTCTCTCTCTCTCACACACACACACACACACAGACACACACACACACACACAAAGTGCCCCCATGGATGCACATCCACATGTGCTTTTCATTTATTGCAGAGTTGAGATTGACCAAGAACAAATTCTAATTTTATGCAGGGCCAAGATTTAAAGATGCATTCCAAGACCCTACTTCATATCTCACTTTGGAGCCCATTTTCGAGGTACACTACTTGTCACTGGAAAATGATACTCATTGGTCAAGCTTTATAACCTCCCTTGTTCTGCATGTGCTTTATTAATGGACTTGCCTTTGAATGCCTGTGCATGCTCTTGTTTGCCTATAATTTCTTCCTATGACTTATAAGTTGCTTATCAAATCTTCTTGATAACAGAAAGAACGATACCTCGTGACGTATAATCCTTCTAAAGGACAAATCTATGCTTTGTTCAAGGATCAAGCAAAATCTGATGATATATTGAAAGCAGCTTTTCATGTAAGATTGTAGACATGTTGATCTTATGCTCACGGTCAATGTTAGTGTTTCTTGCTAAATTCACATTGTATTTCAGGCTCATGTGCTTCTTCACATCATTTGTTCCTCCAATCGGAGCCAGACTGCCTCTAGAAAACTAGAGCATGATCTTTCATCTGTATCGTCTACGTTGGGTGATCTTCAATCTCATGTTGCGGAATCGTATAAGATGGTATCAGCTCTTTATGGGCCTTTTAAAAACAAAGCTAAAGAACAGGTAACACGAAACTACCTATTTTAAAATATTTCCAAAATTGAGTTGATCTATTGAAATAGTTTGGGGAGCTTATGGACACATTTAACAACAACTATTATATAATCTGTTCATTACTGCCTTGGTGAAACCTTATTGTGACTGACAATGTAACGATGAATAATAGAGAATGGCTAAACGCCAAAATTAGATTGGATTGCGACAAAGTGGCTGGACAGGTAGTCGGTAGTGGTATACTGGTCTGTGGAAGTTTCTAAGACTGGGATGTGAACACAAGGAGATTGAAGAAATAGAACCAAAATCTGCACATATATTTGGAACTATTGTCAAAATCATCCATATACTCAATTTTAGTTGCAGATCTTGATTTTTGTTCGTTTCCATCTTTCAAAACTGTTGTTGGTTCAGGAATTAAGTTTCTTTGCAACTCAATGTGAAAAATATAAATAAAATAACAAAGTAATTCTCCTTTATCAGGTTTGACTGGGTGTTTGATAAGTACCTTGGATGAACAGTGTGCAATTTGTCATGAATTTATGATTACTTTGGAAGTGCTTTCAACTGCTAGACAAAATGATACGGTTGCGATTGGATATCCTTTCATTTCGAATTTTTTTGGATGGAGAATAGTGATGAAAAAAAAATTGAAAGAAGAACGATGAGTTTTGAGATTATGATTGGACATGAGATGAAAATGTAATGAATTGAAATTATAAAATAATGATTCTCTATATAGAAGTAATGTTTAGATATGATTGGTGATTGGAAATGTGAGTGAGTGAATAGTAAATTTTGTCAGGAAATGTGTTATAATGATTTGTGATTTGATGGTCTTTTTGAAAAAAAAAGTGAGTGAATAATCGTATGCTGGGATAACAAATTTCTCAACTAGAGCGAAATTTTTTTTTTTATCTTAACCAATGGCAACCTAAGATTTTAAAGGCCCTTTTTTTTTTCCCTTTCACGCACTTAGATACATGTGGTATCAATTGTATTATGGACTTGTTAAAAAATCGTCCCTAGGTTTGGTTTTATTGATTTAAATTTGAGGTTCATGCAAATCAGCAAATGTTAATGCTTGTTAAAATGGCTAATGGTTTTTATCTTTTTTCAGGGGTGGGTTATGTCAGAATCACTACTTAATCCTGGAAAAGCTCGACTATGCGAATTGGTCAGATGAGATGCATTTAGCAGCAGTAGGTCTTTAAATTCTGTTAAAACTTGGGGGAATGATTCCAAAAGCGCTCCGGTGTCTTTAAATTGACTTGAGTTTGTGGCAGAATGAGAGGCACATGTTTTCCTTGTATCATAAAACCATTTTTCTGCATGGGACACTAACAAGAATTGCTAATGGTGTTTGAATGGATGTGTAAGATCCTTCCGAGCCATGAAGATAACAATGGTAAGAATGAATGGTGGACGATGGAGGCCAAAGTACTCATATAGGTGCCGATTTTAATTTGTCTGATAATAATGTCGTTTTATCTTATGCACGGCTTTCCTTGTGCCTCGGAGACTATTCCTCTTATAGTAATGTATATTTAGGTTTTTTGATTTCTCATTTTCCTCTGGTTTCTACTTTGTTGCATGAGGGTTATGTACACTTTGGTGTGTGGATATATGTCTGTGACCCATTTCTTAAAAAATAGGCCACTCGGATGGTACATGTTATATCAAGTGTATGTGCCCCAGGTGTGACATTTGCAAGATCCCATTGACATTTCTGGCATCATGTCTCTCTTGATCAAATATGGGTCTGAATGATTGAAATCTTTATTGATAACGATTTGTATTGTACTTATGTAATATATATATACTTGTGAATCGTGTGAATAATTGAAAAATACTAGCGTTTTTTCGATATAAAAGGGGATTTGCTGGAAAAAGATAAAACTCCAATTTTCCAAATTATGGACCATTTTATTCTGAATCTGCTCCTACAAAATAAACTATTTTTGAATAAATTACTCGACAACCAAAACCATTAGACGCTTCATGACTTGGATTTTTGCACTAAGCCAGCTACATTTTCTTAATTTAGTTTGCATTGTATTATTCTCGTTATTTTTGTAAATACAAATGGTAAATAAAAAATACATTTGAGTGATATTAGTACAATTTTAACCTTAAACTATTCTAACACCCATGACATAACCTACATTGCTACCTAATTAGACTAAAGGTACAATTTTTGAGATATTTATTGAAAAAAATAAAAATAAAAATGAAAAACTGACGCTGGCTGGTATAAAGCATGTCCTCAAAGTCAGAGCTGAATTGAACAGAAGGTAGCTGTGGTTTCTGTACATCATTTATTCTTTTACACATACAAATCAGAAAAATGGATAAATATTTATTGGTCTGAAAAACCAACCTACAAATAAAGACAAATTATAGTACGAGACTCTACCTATACAACAAGTCTACAGTATTATTTCACTGAATTCCTTTCTTTGGCGGCCTTTTAAAATTTAGGAGAAAACTCCCACGGACACTCGATAATTACAAGAAAATCTTGTAGTTATACGTCGGGATGTAAATAAATGGAGTATTGTGTTTGTAATTAGTTTGATTTAAATCAAGTCGAGTTTGAATGACTTTTAATTAAGTCAACACTAATTGAGATAAAGTATCAGAAACTCAATATTGTATCAAATAGATTCAAGCTTCGTGTGAACGAATCGAGGTCAAATGAGTTTTTAATAAACAATGTCAAATCGCGTATTTTACTGCCTGATTAATTTTTCAACCCTAATCATGTGACTGTACATATGAATGTTACAAGTTTCTAAGTGAAATGACCACATATAATTTTAAAAATAGTCACGAAATAATGCAAACCCTCAAGATTCAAACCTAGTATGTCTCATTTGTACCCAAGTTTTTATTGTCGAATTAAATTCATTTTTATCTGTTAGTTGCCAATTCAAAAATTGATTTGTACCACAAGCAATCAAAGTCTCGAGACATAATATAATGTAATGACACACAAAAATTGAATATTTCTCCATCCAATATTCCAATCCCTTAGTAATGTTAACCAGTCAATTGAATGAGTTTGTTTTCAGCGTGATACTAAATATATATAGTTAATTAATCTGAATTATGATTTTAGATGAACCAAATAAGAACGAAAAAATCACATTTATTTTTATAATTTGTTTAATTAGATGATGTTTTTATTTGTTTATTTAAAAGTTCGTCAGTTTCAGTCCAAGAACCAGAAATCAATTTGTGATAGATGACTTAAAATAAACTTCTAGTAAATTGTAATCTATAGTAATAAGGCCATCTCCAATAGGATACCAAATCCTGCGCCAATTCTATTTTGGTACAAAAATCACCTTCCAATCCAACGCCAATTGTAGTGCCATTTTGAAGCACAGTTTTGCGCTACATCTGACGCTGAAGTGTTAATGCGCTATCCTTTTTTTTTTGTTTTTAATTTATGTATTGGTTTTATATCTAAATATGTAATAATATATTGTCTATTATTCTAAATTTATATTTAATATTTATAAATAATTTTAAATAAACTATAATATTTATTTTTTATTTTTATTATATTTAATGCTATTACATATATCAATAAAATATATTCAATAATTAAATAAATATATTTATTTATAATACTATGTTAATACTATTTGATTTTTAATAATAGTTTTTGTATTGAAATAATAAGGAATATTCAAGGGATATTCTTTTTAGTGCAAAATTTGAAGTAGAATGGTTGAAGATGAATTTTAAGTTTGGTGCAGAAATTGCACCATTTTAGTGCAAAAGTTACACTAAAATAGAAATTTAGAGTTGGAGATGGCCTAAGATCAACTAAATCCTGAAAAAAAATGTTATCATAAGATTATCACTCATCCTTATATAACAATGATAATAGTATTAATAATAATAAACACTATATATATGACTTGGAATTTTAATCCAAACACTAGCTAGGGAAGCCAAATGTCTTAAATTGCCAAAGATACTTAGGGACCACAATTTATTGATAAACATATGAGCATTCTGGTTGTCTTGCTTTTTGGTAGTGAAAAATTTAAGGGAAAAATAAATAACTGAAAAAGACACTATATATGCCTTTATTTAAGCATTAAAGCTGAGACAAGACCATGCCTTGATAGAACACAATTTTAAATTTTTCTGTGAAATGGAAAAATATTTGAAATTTCAAATATTCACATTTTAGTGGGGCTGTATTTTGGTGTCTCACTGTTTTCAGAAGTTGAGATTAATCTGTACTTGGTCTTTGAAAATGCATATTTTAAAAAAATTTCCATTAATTTTGGAATTTGAAAATGCCTTTTTAAAAATTCCCAAGTTCATTTCAAGAAATAATGGAACAAACTCATTCCATTTCTGATTATAGGATAGAGAATGGAAAATTAACTGCAAGTACAAATATCACGTGAAGATTAATTTTGGCATTAAGTTGATGCATGATGTTGATTTTGACCAAGTAATGACAACCTACTAAATATGACAAATTTAAAATTAATATGGCAGAATCTCTGTGGACGTTTAATCTTAAAACAGTACTTAATAAGTTAGTATCTATTATAGATGGAAGGAGGAAATGCTAAATTGGTAGAAAAATAATATGAAATACTATTTATTTATTTCTTTTAATTGATACATTAATTATTATGGTCAGATTAGTTGATGCTTTGAATTTTGATTGTATCGGAAACATGGTATATAATTCCTATAAGGGATAAAGTGGATTTCTTATATAATTAAGGTATTTTTGTCCATCCAACTTATGTTTTTAAGATCAATGGGCTAAATGAAGATTTTAACTGATACATACTTAGTAAATGGAGCAAAGTGAATTTTACTCGCATATTATTGAATATCACATATAAATTGTGAGTGGATTGAATATACCTATTCACAGCTAATTGAATATCACATACAAATCCTTCAAACCGAATCAGAATTCCTATTCCACATTCCTCTTCCATCTTCTACTTTATTGGATGAAGAGAAGGTCTCACGTAAGACCGTCTCATGGACTTAAGTTCGTGAGACGGATCTTACAATACACAAAAAAGAGGGTCATTTTCATGGGTTTGGATTTGGGTTCAAATCTTATTTACATATAGGATTTGTCTCATGAAAAATGAAAATGCCATGAGACCGTCTCATACAAATTTTTGCCTTGGAGGAAAGACATGTGCCTACTAGAGAATGCTATTAATAATGCTGATTTAATTTTGAGAGAATAAAAATAAAAATAAAACAAAACCAATATATAAAGTTAAAATAGCCAGTTTTTGAAGAACAAAATCACACAGAGAAGTATGCTTAATTAGTATTTAAAATTTTCACAAAAGGGCACTAGCAAAAGGATAAAAATAGAGGGAACAAATTCAAAGAGTAAGATTACTTAATAAATAAACTCTTTTCTACATAAGAGGTAGTCACTAAGTCACATACCTTTAGATCCTTCAAGACTCTGCAAAATCCATTCTACACTAAATGGATTTAACAAAGCACAAAAACACTACTAAATCCCACTTTCCTTAACTACATTACATCACTATTATTGTCAAACACATTAAAATTAAAACACTACTCCTAAATGCAGATCCAAGAACATAAAAGTTCAAATCTAATCCCTCCCCACCCCCACCCCTCAAAACATTAAAAACCAAAATGTAGCCAAAAAAAAAAAAGCAAAACCAAAAAAGCTAATAACTTTCTGATAACCACCATAAAAAAAAAAAACTTCCCCCTCTTGGTAATTAGTTACTCTAAACTTGATTTTCAGAATTGGCCCCAAGACTCTTCTTTGCAAGATTATGCTTGTTATTATGCATCCAAACCTTAAGCACCCTTCTCTTAACCCCAACCTCTTGACAAAACTGTTGAACAACACCCTCTTCTTGTTTCTGTATTTTCCACCCAACTCTCTCAGCAAAGCTCAACATTTTCTCCTTTTGCTCCTGAGTAAACTTTGTCCTAAACCTCTTCTTCACCATCTGAGGTGGCCTAACCCCCACCACCCCACCCCCACCACCCCCCTCCATCTCATCAGACTCAGAAGGCAAACAATTACCACCACCACCCATGTTATAAGACATGATCATCTGGTGTGGTGGTGGCGCCACATGAGCCCTTGAAGGGTGGTGGTTCATATGATACCCAATAGCATCTGGGCCCACAAACCCCCCTCTGTGGTGGCCCACAAACACCTTCCTCCCAATTCTTGATCCCACATTGTAACAATTGTCACAAGGGCTAATGATACTATTATTGGGCTGCTGATTATCACCACCTTCAATTTCTTTTCTATGGAAGTTTCTATGGCAATTGCAGGCTGAGCAAGTGAGGGCTTCTAGAGTGCCTTCTTCTCCACTAGGCATGAACTCACCACACCCATCAGTGGCATTGCCTCCCATGGATGCTGCATGGTTTTTCAAGCACTCTCTGTATTTCACCAATTTCTTGAAGGGGATGACTTGATCAACATGGTGATCAAGTGGGGGGGAGGGTGTTATGGGGGCCCCACTTGAAGGGTTTGGAGATGGGATTATGTGATTGTTTGGAGGAGGAGGATGATGATGGATCATGTGGGCATGTCCCACACCATATGTGCTGTTTAGTGGGATTGGCATCTCTGCTTCTTGACTTGGGAGTTCCATTTTTTTTTTCTAGCTAAAAATGTAATTTGTGTGTTTCTTGGTTGGAGACCAAAAGGAGGAAACAAAGGCAGGATGGAGATTAGAGGGCCTAATAATAATGAATGATTAAAAATTAAAAGTGATGGCTGACTTAAGATTTCCTAGGTGATTTTTTTAATAGTTGTACACTCTTTATGAAGCAAAAAACACTACAAATTAAACTATAGGGGCCTAAATGACATATACTAATGACCCACTCATGAAGTTTGGAAAAGGTTAAAAAGAAACCATTTTTAAAATGTTTCTGTTAATTTCAGCAGGATTTCAAGAAAAGAAACTAACTTCTTCACAGCCCACAGAGCAAATTAAAGAAGGGAATTTAGAGCAAAGGGTTTGAAAAAGTCAGCTCATTTTTTTTTCCTTGATTGTAGTCTTTAGGGCATGAAGATGAAAACCAATTAAAAACAAGAAAAATTTTCAGAATGAGCAAAAAAACCTGTCTTTTAATTCTTTCAAGACTTCTCTATATACCCATATTTCTTGAAAAGGAAACTAATGGAGAGAAGGGTCAAAATCACACAGTTTTACCTGAAACAAGACAATAATAATGTTCAAAGGTTAGTAATTTGACACAGCAATGGAGAAGTAAAAAGAAAAAAAGAAAGAAAGAAAGGAGGAAAGTGGCAAGAAAGCTATATATGCCCTTCAAACACTGTAACTCACAGTACAAGCTTTGAAGTTAAAACTCTTTCAATGGCAGAACAAAAAGGCAAAGATGTAAATGAGAAGGGTTTCATTTGTTATGCCAAGAAAATGCAGATATTTGGCATAAATTAAATAAAAAGGATAACATATGGGGTGATGAAGAAGAAGATAGAGAGAGAAAGATAGAGTTTTGCAGGCTGGTTTGGGTAGTGAATGAACAATGAAGCACTAAACATGAGCTTATAGCAGTAGTGAGACCCAATAAAGTGCATACAAAGAAAAACAAAATTAAAAAAAAAAAAAAAAAAAAAAAAAGGTTTTACAGACAAAGAGGAATTTAGAGAGAGGGAATTGAAAAAATAAATAAAGGAAAGAATCCCGTCCCTAAGAGTCTTTCTTGTCTGCATTTTAGAAACCGTGGAGGAGGAAAATCGAGGGATATCTTCAACGGGGTTTGAACTGCTTTAGATTGAGTCATTACATAAAAAGTCATCATTCACCCTGTTACCAGGGAATTCGAACCTCCACGCTGCGGGTGTTAGCGAAACAGACATCACATCACCTAAATTCTTTACCAGTTGAGCTATGTTCCTCAAACAAAAACTTTGGTTGAAAAATATAAACATGAAAAAAAAATGCAATTTTTTTATTTTTTTTTTAGAGAGAGGGAATAGAAAAAAAAAAAAATAAAAGTGGGGGTTGTTTGCTTTGCTTGCACTACTATCTATCAGGCATCAAGTTTACGCCACATAGAGAGCAGTACTACTGTGCATGTCAGAGAGTGGAGAAGGACAAAGGAATAGGTGTGTGTTTGTGTGTGTGTGAGAGAGAGAAAGTTGGAGGGAGAGAAAAAGAATTATTAAAAAGAAATGACCCTTGAAATAAAATTCAGCAAAGTTAAAAAAGTAAAAGTGTGCAATAACTGATCAAACTTGTTGTAAAGAAATAAAGAACCTTTGGTGATGATAAATTGATAATCATATTAATAAACTTCATCTAAACTACTTACCTAGTTTGGACAGGCAAAACATTGTTGTTCATCTTGCCTTCCTCCTTACACTTTGCAATATTTTTCTTTAGGTTATTAACACTATATATATCTCCCAATATTGCATCTCTTGTGAGGAATTTCTGGTTTTGTTAATGAGATATTTCCAGTTATAGTTAAGGCAAATTAAAATTATTATTTTTAAGGGGATACATTTTTCAAACTTGATAAATTTATTCATAAAATTTATATTTATATATGAGAGTTTGTTTGCTTATAATTAGGTTTATTGTAAGAATTTTCACTCAAAAAAAAAAAAGGTTTATTGTAAGAATTTGGCTATAGCGATTTTTTTTTATCCCAACATAATATTACTTATTTGTTTTGGTAAAAAATATGATATTTATTCACTCTTACTCTTCTATCATCAACAACATATAATCACTATTGGGAAAAATGCAAAAATAGTCCTGCATCTATAGGGGTGTTGCAATATTAGTCCTGTAAATTTTGAAATTGTAATTTTAGTCCTATATGTTTTGCCTTTTTTACAATTTTGGTCCCATAAATTTTAGATTTATGCAATTCTGGTCCTATAAGTTTTCAGTTGATGCAAATTTGGTCCTAAGGACTATTTCAATATTTTAATTATTCCCAAAATACCCTTGATAGCCAAAACAATATCAATATATCTACGATCAAGTTTAAAATGGTATCAGAGCCTATTTTTATTTACTTGAGAAGAATTTATTTATCATTATAGATTACCTAATGATGGAAGAATTTTAGATTTATAAATCCACACCAAAATCCGAGATACGAGTTCTAATGTATTATTTTCTAATTATAAAAATACAAAAACACGTACAAATACGTATAAATTGGTCATTTTGAATAATACGACCAAAATTACCACAACTAAAAAAATAAAAGATTAAAATTGCAACTTTCTAAAAATTACATAATTAAAATTGTTATTTTTGCTAAGGGGCAAAATTGTCACGGGACTAAAATTGCAACTTTAAAAGTTACAGGACTAATTTTGCAACAGCCCTATAGATACAAGACCAATTTTGCAATTTTCCCAATCACTATTTGACTAAAGAAATATAATTTTTGTAGCACAGCTGTACTTTCATCTCATGTCCAATTATCACATTAATAAAATTTATTTTTTAATAAAATGCTAATTTATCACTCCAAGAAAAAAATATTTTACCTACACGAAAATTTTTAGATAAATATTATGATAATTGTATTGTAGTGGTCATAGGTACATAAAAGTCCAACAAAATCTAACATTGTTGGTAAATACCTACAATATTTACGTCTGTAAGTTTAAAAATTGTTGGTGGTTTTAGTATAAGTTGAGAAAAATAATATTTTTTATTTTATCGATATTCTGTAGACAACTGTAAAATTTAGTGACGAATTCATTTCTATCGGTAACTCTGTCGTAAACTGTAAACTTTTTTTTGTAGTTAATTATTATTGAGAGACAAGAAAAAGAAGAATCTGAAATAATAGTCAGGCAATCAGTCCCTTAATGTGAGGAAATTTATCCATCAGTTTATACGTACGTGTGACGTGTATTTTTGTGTGAGGAATTTAAAATAAAATAAGTATTGAAACACTATACAGTCTATAGTAGGAGGACCCTGGAAAACCGTGCAAATATTGGACATGCAAAGCTTTCAGTGTGTCATAATGTCACTCATGATAATAGTTACGCCAATAATTAATGCAAAACTACCCACAAAACCTCTACAATTGACCAAATATCCCGTGCAACTCTTGCAATCATTTATTGAACAAAACAATGTTGTTATTTATTATTATCTGCAAATTAAAACCTTTGTGTACCACCATTTTGTCTACACTTAATTTTTTCTAGTTGAGGTAATTACTATACAAATTAATTTGCTACTTAACTTAATATTTCCAAATTAAATTGTCTTCTGTTAAATTTGAGGGATTTGGTACGGTCCCACACATGAAGCATACCCAATATGGGAGAGAGCCTAAGCCCACCAAGTGAGGTTCCATCCTAAAACCAATTGGTGATAGGAGGAGCAACTCACTTGGCTTATAAAATGGACTCTCTTCCCTTAATCAATCCATGTGGGACAACTCACAAGTGACATATTTCAATACGCCCCCCTCACTTGTGAGTCCTTCGTCAATTCATTAATCATCATAACAGGATCCACCATGCTCAATCACATCATGTGATACGACCCACCTTGGGCCGAGCAATGGGGCCCGCTCTGATACCTTGTTAAATTTGGGGAGACTTGGTACGGTCCCACTCATGAAGCGTACCCAATATGGAAGAGAGCCCAAACTCACCAAGTGAGATTCCATCCTAATTATATATTTTAGTAGGAAGAGCAAAATTTTTAGGTTTGCCAAATTTATATATGCGATTTATATTAAATTTAAATTTTTTATAAAGTTAAGGGGAATATACGACTCCATTTGCAACCTTTATAAACGTTAGGGATAATTACTTAAACCCCTTGAGGTTCGGACTAATTACAAGAAAATCCAAAATTTTTCGAAAGTTACATAAAACATAAAACATATTGATGCTTGATTTGTAGCTTACATTTTCCCTTTAATAATAAAAAATATTTCAAATAATGGCAGAGCCAGTACACGATAATGGAATGAGCCGAAATACGAAAGTGTGGTGGTCCGGATAGAAAATCCAAGAAAAAACATACAAATTATAACTAAAAAATTTATTTAAAAAAGTTTTCTCACTAATGTGTTTTTTTAAAAAAAAAAAGAGGGGGAGGGGGAGTAGGTTGGCCCCCCTGAATCCAACAGCGATTTCAAATACTCCCTTGATATTTACAGAAATATTACAGTTAATTCCTTAAATTTAAAACAAAATCAAACCTCGAGGGTTTTTTTTTTGTATTTTAATTTAATAAACCTTTATTTTTTTTAATTGTAATTAGCCCAAACCTGTTTTTTTTTTTTTTTTTTGTAATTATTCCTAAAGTTTAACAAGAAACTTTCAAAAAACACACACAATGACTTATGGTTATAATTTTGCAATTCTCTCTCACACTATCTCTCTCTCTCTCTCTCTCTATATATATATATATATATATATATATATATACATATAAATATATATGAAATAATTTGTCACCCCATCCATAGTTTGAATCAAATGATTATTTTCCATATATAATGTGGTGTAAATTGTAATACAAGGACAGGAGGGCAGCATTGATAATTAAGCAGGTCTTTTAGCTGAAAATAGGAGGTATGGTCTGTTGGGTCATTTCTTCTAGCTACAGACTTACTGAGGAAGGGGGGTGGGGGATCAAATTTGTATGATTTTTCACCACAAGTACTTTTTGATATTTTGTTGTACTCAATTCAAATACTTTGGTCATTATTTATGTATATATATTCTCTGTTTTTATTATTGGAAAAAAAATGAATAGCTGTGCATGTGACAATGATGTCCTCTTGGAATACAAGATTTATGCTGTCACATGAAAAAGCTCTCCACTCTTTACTTGGTGCATAAAATAAAATTATGATCTTTCATAGAATTTTATTTTATCTTTTTAAAAAATATATGGAGTCATGAATGTATTTATTTGCAAGATTGATTGTTTTTAGCTAGTAATTTTTAGGAAATATTTTGTTTTTATTGTTTAACGCGATACAAGATTGTGCATAATAATTAAAATGAGTATTTATAATTAGGATAATTACAAAAACCTCCCTGAGGTTTGGGCTAATTACAAAAAAAACCCTGAGGTGTTTGGAAATTGTAAAAAACCCCTTGAGATTTGATTCACTATTACATTTTCTCCTTCATAAGCAAAAAAAGATTTTGAAAACCTTTTTTTGAAAACTCCCCTGACATTTATAAGAATATTACAATTCCCTTCTTAAATTTAAGACAAAATCAAATCTGAGATTTTTTTTGTAATTTTGAAATACCTTTGGGTTCTTTTGTAGTTAGCCCAAACCTTAGGGGTATCTTTGTAATTATCCCTTATTATTATAATTATTTTATTTTTTTGGTAAAAAAGTTTCTAATATTAGTATATTAGTATCTCAATTCCCCTTTCCTGACCCTTTCCCTATTGGTTTGAAGTTAAGGAAAATAAGAAAAAAATTCAACCCAAGCTAAATCTAAATAATGTACGTATAAAGTTTAAAGTTTAAATTTTTGATTTGATCTGTTTTCACAAATAATAATTAGGTAATAAGTAAATTAATCACATCTTCAATGATTTTGAGCATGTGATTATAATTAAAATCCAATTGTCATATAATTAATTTGTTATACCTACCTGCTTTATGGTTTCTCAACATCAGAAATATATATTACATATAAATATACAAAGGAACTTGTCAAAGCATTTAATAGTAAGTAGTTATATTTTTTAAGTATGGAGTTTACCACATACTCCATATATTGTCCTTCGTCAAAGATATTAGTTGTTGAGCATTTATTAGTACAACACTCGCAATCTATACTCCTTATGTTACTACCAAGTGTTTAAAAAAGCAGCATTTAATTTACTTCTTCTTATATATTATAAACAACCTGGAATTTCTCGACATTTGCTTAATGATTTATTGCCCTAATAGGTTTGGCTACGATAATATTTTAATCGCAAAAACTTATGTGAGACGGTGAAAGTCCGTGAGACCGTGATACTTTTGGTGTAAAAAGTGATATTTTTAATGTAAAAAGTGATATTTGTCTAAATACACTTAAATTGGTATACTACTTTGAGTATCACTTTTTACACTAAAAAATATCACTGTCCCATGGTCTCACACCGTCTCACAAGGACCTGATGTACATTAATTTCGTTCCACGGTCTTAATGTATATTATTGGGCGCAATATTTATTTGTTGATCATTTTATTTATTGTAAAATATACACTTGACAATCATCTTTTGCACAGCGCATTCTACAATTATGTTTTTGGCATATTGCACCCCTGAAATATAATTGGTATTACATATTGCACCCTCAAGCCATTTATGGTGAAATTTTCATTGGAAATTCGTCCATGCAAATTGCAACAAGGTTATTTTTGTCCTTTCATTTTTATTTTCATTTTCTCTTACATAAGTGAAAAATGGAAAGGATATTTGAAATCAGCCTGAATGATTTTCTAGTGGGAATTCCAATTTCCACCAAAAGTGTGCAATGTGCGATGCTAAGTTCTTAAATTAGATGCAATCTACCAAATATACAATTTTAGGGCGCATTATGCAAACGAAGTATAAGTCCAGGTGAAATCTGCCAATTACCCTCTTGAACGAGTCAAACTCAAAAATAATTTTCAACATGGAGAATTTATTGGAACGTGAAATGGTAGATAAAACAAAATTAAGATACCAAAATGCTTTTTTGTAAAAAGAAAAAAATAAAATAAAATTCTTAGCATATCCAGTGATAAGTATATTCTTGATCTCATTGTACATCTTTATGGAAAGTAAGTAATTCACATAAATGTGAGGGATTGAGTAGTGTGGATTAACTTATCCTACTCACTTTATTCTTCATTATCCCTTCCTTTATTCCACAATCCACCATCCCCCTAATTTAAAGACTCTTTGCCTAGCTTTTAGGTTTTTTGTCCTCATTTCTCTTGTCCATTTCACTTGAGATTATAACCCCCCCTCTCATTTGGGGTATCCTTCCAAATTGGATTGGTGGGTGGATGATTAATGTGCAATATTTAATTAACATCATTATGGCCACAAACTCAAAAATGAAAACCAGGACCTAGTTAATGCACAATTAATTTGGTAATTTCTTGGCGAAATATCTAAAATTTGAAAAAAAAAAAAAACAATCTGAGCTAGTTTGTAAGCTATCACAAAATCAATATTATTTGCTTATAATATTTTTTGTTGTATTGATGTTTAATATTATGTATATTATAACTCAATTATGACTTTTATTTCTATTCGCGACATCCTAAAATAAAATTTTATATTAAAAGTTAGAATATAACACCATTAACTCTCTAGCTGGGACACACGAGAGCCGTAACAAAACTTTTTTTTAAAAGAAAACCAACATATACACAAAACCTCTTTTTTCTTTAAATTCTCATTTAAATTGGGTTTTAAGCTAGTTCAAGGTGAAATAGGAGCTTGTATTGTGGTGGGATACTCTGATGGAGTATTATGTAGTCCCCCCTCGCGCACCGCGGACGTGTCGATGGAAGGCGGATGCTTCTTTAAGTTTTCCTTGGTGCATGCCGCGCCGGGGTTCGTTAGCCCACACGACGAGCACTCACGTGCACGCCGGCCGGAAGGGAACGCGGTGAGAGGTTGCCCCCTACCACGGTCCCGATGTGATTAAACATGTTCGCGGTAAGTACTAGACTACTGCTTAGGGATGGCAGCGAGACGGGTAGATATGAGTATCAACCCGCCTAGACTCTAATGGGACAAGTATATATAGGTAGTCTTTTTTGGATTTGCGATGTGTATAATATGAAAAATTTCTATCAAATTATATACGGGTATAGTCCTGTTTTACCCCCTTAAATAACGGATGGGATTTTCTATTCCAAAACCGTATTTCATCTCCTATTCCAACCGTGTGGATGATTGACACGTGTATTACACTTACCATATTAGATCCCTACAATTTCTGCTTGATTTATGTCTGAAAATTAACATGGTAAGTGTAATACACGTGTCAATCATCCACACAGTTGGAATAGGAGATGAAACACGGTTTTGGAATAGAAGATCCCATCCGCTTAAATACTCACTACCCGATCCCATTTACCTCTTATAACCTCCGCCTATTATTTTCATTTAGCAAGATACATTTCTTCTTATAAACCCAATATGAATTATCATTTTATACAAAGAAGATATAAAGTTTATTTTCTTTGAATATGTGATCCTATCAACTCTGTTTTTTAATGTCAAGCTTGATAAAACATCGTGAAGTGGTTATATGGATTGAATGATGTATTGATGTTGCTTATGCAGTTTTAAGGAATTTATTTGCTGCATTTGTACTTATGTGTTGCTTTTGATTTATTCGATTAATGATGATGTCTACAATGACTTGCAAAATTGAACATGGTTAATTGTTATAATTATTAAGAATTTAACATATTAGGCATTCCCTTATATAATAACTATATTTTTTGTATGGTACCTATTTAAATAGTCATTTGGATATTCGTATAATTATACGTTTTAATATAAAATATGTGAAATTTTGGGCGGGTACGAGTAGTATGCGGGTATCATCAAATGAATTTGGGATGTGTACGGATAATAGGTGTAACTTCTTAATCGGGTTTGAGACGGCACGAGTAGTATTAATATTATAGAGTTCGAAAATAGTTACCCTTAAATGGGTGGGTAATGGGTACCCTACCCATTGTAATCCCTATGCTGATGATAAGCAAGTCTTTTAGACAAAATTATATTGATTTTCTGGGGATATTTTAATAGTTTTCCATAATTTACAAACAAACACCTCCGGTTTACAAGTAGACTGTCAAATGGGCCGGCCCAGTACTAGTCTGCAAGTCAAAAGGAAAAATTGAGCCAATCTAGAATTCTTTCGGGTCACTATTTTTAAAGGCTAGTCTGACTCATGCTTTAAAATTACAAGTAAACTATATCGGGCCACATGGCCGAGCCCAAATAGACCGACTCCTTCTGGGTCTAAAAAATGGGGTAAGGACAAAAATATCAAATATTCCTGGAAAAAGGATACCTTTATGCTCCCGGTCCTTTTTTTGGACATTTGTACGCCATCCCTTTTTTTGACATTTTTACACTCCCGCCGAATTTTCCAGATTTTTTGACGACATTGTTTCAAGATTGTTTCGTACATGCTTCATCTAATAAATTTTCAAGGAAAAA
This sequence comes from Rehmannia glutinosa, assembly GCA_016081115.2. Taxonomy (NCBI): domain Eukaryota; kingdom Viridiplantae; phylum Streptophyta; class Magnoliopsida; order Lamiales; family Orobanchaceae; genus Rehmannia; species Rehmannia glutinosa. The sequence goes on from CM071926.1 coordinate 3,089,722, forward strand.
AAATTTATGGCCCCATTAAATAATTAATTTTATACTCAAAATCTTATAAACAATCAAGAAATATGCAAATAAAATAACACATAATTAAACAAAACACATTAAAATTAATACGAAACAACATATAAATAGAAAAACACAATTTAATTTCTGATCCAATGCATTGAAAACGTCGGAAAGACATACAAACAACCAAGAAACAACATAACAATATTAAAAATTATATAAAAATAACCCCAAAACAATATCAAAAAAACAAGAACAAAAATCTTAAAAATAGGTGAAAATATGCATTTAAACATTGAATGCAACATGAAAACAACAGAAATAATATACAACTGAAATTTGCAGCATAACCCCAAAACAACAGAAATAATATATAAAACATCATATGAACAAAATGTACACGAGCATAAAAATGTCAAAAAAAGAGCAGAGAGTATATGTAGCATCTTTTCTCCCAAAATGTTGGGCATTTTTGGAATTTACTCCTGAAAATTGCAGCATGACCCGACCCTATCATTGGCCAGGTCTGGTTTTGACACCTCTATTTACAAGTGAAAGAAAAAGCCCTTCAAGTTAAAACATTGCATCATTTTTATAGAGATATTATTCATTAAATTCTCTTATTTATTATAAAATCCATTTAAGATATTATTTACTGATTCACCAAGAAAGTGTTTGTTTAGAATTCCAGAAGCGAGAGAGAGAGAGAGAGAGAGAGAGAGAGAGAGAGAGAGAGAGAGAGAGAAAATCAGGATTGGGCTAATTATGGTACTGTATAGAGAGGGGCCACAAAAAATAAATGGTGTTGATGACACAAATTTGATCATAATTTTCAAGAATCTGAGAAATCCCAAAATTGTATTTCTAATTTTCTTTTTTACTTTGGGGAGAGACACATATAACCATCCATCCCAATCACTGCCAGCCCAAATTATCTGTATTGACTTGAGTGTCTACTACTGTATTCTCCCCTTGATCAAAATAACTTGTCTCTCAATAAAAGATAAGATCATGGTGCAAAATTGTCACTGCCCTTCATTTTTTGATAAGGTTAAAAGTTTGGGATCCTATGTTGCCTTAAGTATCACTCCATGTCAAGAATTTGCAATGTTTCATCTTAGTATGGGCTTGGGATATCTTACTGGCATTTTAATTTCTATATGTTAATATATAAATATGGAGTAACAATTTATTACATCCATTAACATTTACTTGTATCTATGAATATAGATATGGATAAATGCATCATATGCGTTTAATGAATAATAATACTTAGTTGAACGATGTTCAATGGCGGAGACAGGAGCATATTGGGTCCCAACCCAAGTCTGTTTCCAGTCCAAATAGTGTTAAGAAATAAAAAACAACAAAGTTAGAGCTCATAAGTTTTATGTTTTTTAGTTTTCCATTCGACTCACCTCACTTTCGTGTGCTGGCTCCGCCATTATTAATGTTATTATTCATCAATAATATTCACGCTGCACTTAGTGTATGTATTATCTGTGGAAAGAGGTGTTAATTTTGGCCCGACCCAACCAACCCTGTGTTTTACCAGGATGAGCTATGATTTATTAGCCCCCCCCCCAAAAAAAAAAGGCCGATCCGAGTGACCCAATATTTATAGTGTATTTTCATGGGTCGACCAAAATGAGCTCCAAAAAATAGCGAGCTGGTTACTCTTTGGTCCGATTTGACCCGATTTTTGCTCTAGGTCGGGCTGTCCCGACCAGATAATTTTGAGAGTTCTATTTGTGAGGTGTGATAAGAGATAGAACATGTGTTTATTATCCACATATACCTAATGTATTGTCACCAAATGTAGATTAACCCTATTGATCCTCATGAAAATTTGCAACCCTTAAAGTAAATTATCTAAATTGCCCTTCTCCTCAAACATAGGTAAATGTAAATTCCTAATTATAAAGATTTAACAATGTAAGCATCAATGATTAGTTATGAAGAAAAACTTTTTAGCTTTATTAGAAGCAAGTTGGTGTGGGTTGGGCCAAAGTTATGTTGAGAAAGATTTGACCTCAAAAAATTTCAGGCCTGGATGTCAACTTTGGGTGGTAATTATAGTGTAAAGCAACAGAAGCAGTATTCTTTTTCTGACCCTGGTTCTAATAAACTCAGACAACCTTTTTTATCACTAATTTATCATCTTGGAAAACATGCCAATCATGATTCCATTTACAAAAAAAGATAATTTCATCTGTGCCCACAAATTAAAATTAAATTTAAAAGGTGTGTTTATATATGTGTGGATAGATAGATATTAATTACTTTGTGGAAAATAAATCTCTTTTGCTTTTGATTTCTTTTTGTTAAGGTCTCACGCGGAGATTTGTGTTTGTCAGGCACTAAATTATCTTTAATCATAACTATTTCTTTGGATACACATGCAAAGCTGTTTCACACAGTACCACCAACTTAAGTTATAAAAATTAGGGAAAATTGCAAAATTAGCCCAATATCTATGGCGATGTTGCAATATTAGTCCTATTCTTGTGACAATTTCGACCATCAACAAAATAACAATTTTAATCCTGTAACAATTTTAGTCTTGTATTTTTCAATTATAGTAATTTCGTTCTTATTAGTCAAAACAACCAATTTTGCCAAATTTGTATGTGTTTTTGTATTTTCATAATTAGAAAATAATACATGCAGAAATCGTATCTCGGGTTTTGCTCTAGATTCTTTTTTTTTTATCAAACGATAGAAATTTCATTAAAAACTCAATCAAACGGAACTTTACAATCACGTAGCTAACTAGCTAGACTTCCAAAATGGCCACTAAGTGAGCCAATTGGGGAATTGGTTTACCCAATTCAAATCCACAGAATTTTCAGAAATCAAGAAGGCTAATCTATTACAGTTAGACATACCCTTAGAATCCTGAACCACAAAATGAGTAAAATCAAAAAGAAAACTGAGCAAGTAGATGTCTTCGGCTATATTCATTCCCTCTCCAACGATTTTGGTTTGATTGTTGAGGTTATCGATTATATCCTTGGCATCTATATGCACATTTACACACTTGATCTTCATATCGACAAAGATAATGTAAAGCTTGATTTAATTCGAGTAGAGTTGCTTCCACTTTGGTTGGTACGAACCATCCCTAAGTAGCCCAAGCACGTATCGCCGCCCTTTGTCATCTCGCATCCATCCTCCAAAAGCCATCACACCATCATCTATTTTCACAGCACTGATCCCCATTTGGTGACATCCTACTGCATCAATAGACTTCATGGCTCTATTAACACCTTTCATCTCCCAACCCTGTTGGTCATCCTTCCTATTATTGTTGTCCAAAATCGATTCAATTCTTGCCAATCTTGAATTGCCTTGCTAACTAAGATTTCTCGGACCATTGGCACTTTTGAAAAATCCATAAATTCCTTGTCTTCCATAACCACCACAATATATAGACAGATAATTGCATCCTCTCTGCAATGTGATCTGTTTCATTAATGCAGCAAATTTGATACCACCAACTTTTTACCTTAAAATCTGGATGTAATGTATTGTTCCATTGAATTGGAGCAATTTTCCAAACTAGTGGGCTCAGACTTTGAAAAAGAGATGCTCCACAGTCTCCTTATCCTCTCCACACATTTGACAGATAATATCAACACAACATTTCCTTTTCTCGAGTTGACAAAAGTGGTGGGAAGGCTGTCATTTATCAATCTCCAAACAAAATGTTTAATTTTATTTTTCACCTCTAAACTCCAGCATTTCTTCCACATTTTCATTTCATTTTTGCCTCCTTTACTAGATTCAGGTACATCCAACCTCCATTGCCTTGTTCTTTGAAGGATGCTATATGTTGATTTAACAGAATACTCTTTTTTTTTTTTTCCAGTGCCAAGTCCATTTATCCCTATGCTCCCCCTGTTGAATTGCCACCTTCAAAATCTCTTTAGAATCCTCCAAGCTGAAGAGATTTTTAATCAGTTCTTCATTCCAATTGTTACCATCTTCAGTCAACAACTCATTGACCCAAGTCAGATTACAGGTAGTAGGTAGAGGGCTGGAAATCTTGAATGTTGGAGTTCTAGTGATCCAAGGAGAACCACATATCTTAATTGTCTTGCCATCCCCTACCTGCATTCTGAGTCCGAGTAAGAGAGTACTTTTGGATTTAATCCAACTTTTCCATAACCATGAGTCTCCACTCTTAGGTTCACAATTGAGAAGCCCCCCTTTAGAATAATACTTGGCCTTCAGAACCTTGCTAATCAACAAATTTGGCTGTGTTATTAGCCTCCAAAGTTGTTTAGCAATTAAGGCATCGTTGAAAAGAGTCAAATCCAAAAAACCCAAGCCACCCCTGTTTTTAGGAAAAATCATTTTATCCCAAGCCACCCAAGAAATTTTTCTATCCCCTTGAGCCGAAGAACCCCACCAAAATTTTGAAGCCACTTTGCAAATTTCCTTACATATGTGGACCGGGAGTTTAAAGCAAGACATAACGTAGTTGGGCATTGCATTGATCACAGCTTTTAGAAGCACCTCCTTACCAGCAAAGGAGAGGAAATTGTTACTCCAACTAGACACTCTTTTTCGCACACTCTCAACAACATAGTGAAAAACATCTTTTTTTGATCTCCCAAGAACCATTGGCAGCCCCAAGTATTTTGATTGATGCTGCAATTTAATGCCATCCAACATGGAGCAGATAGTGGTTTTCAAATGTTGGGGGGTGTTCTTACTAAAAAGCACAGAAGATTTTTCCATATTAATAAGTTGCCCGGATGCCTTACAATATCGATCTAAGATAGTCTTAACACTCAAAGCTTGAAACAAAGAGGCCTCACAAAACAAAATCGAATCATCCGCAAAGAAAAGATGGGTAATAGACGGACCATTTCTACAAATTTGCATCCCTTTAAAGAGGGTCTGAATCTGAGCTTGTTTAATAAGATTTGATAACACTTCAGACATCAAAATAAAGAGATACGGGGAAAGGGGGTCACCTTGTCTAATTCCTCTAGAGGGGGAGAAATACCCAGACACATTTCCATTAATATTCACAGAAAAAGATGAAGAGCAAATGCATTGATAGATCCATTTAACAAAACGAAAAGCAAAACCCATCTTAATAAGCACCGAAACAAGAAAGTTCCACTCCACTCTATCATAGGCCTTAGACATATCTAGTTTAAGAGCCATGAATGATTTTTTACCTTTTCTAAGACCATTAAGATGATGAATACATTCGTGAGTGATAACAACATTGTCAATGATTTGTCTCCCCGGAATGAAAGCAGATTGATTAGCACTAATGCAATAATGCAAAATAGGCTTCATTCGATTAATAATGATTTTTGAGATCACTTTATAAATCACACCGCAGAGACTAATAGGCCGAAAATGCGCAATGTTAGAAGGATTTTTAATTTTGGGAATAAGGGTGATCAAGGTGTGATTTACACTTTTTAGCATTTTGTTATACCTGAAGAAATCTTTAACTGCCAAACACAATTTTTCAGATACAATATGCCAAAAATGTTGGAAAAAAAGAGGATTCATACCATCCATACCAGGGGCTTTAGAAGGGTTAAGCTCAAAGAGGGCTCGTTTGATTTCTGCATCGTCCACCTGGCTGAGCAGGATCCTATTCATTGAGGGTGAAATACTTTGAGGAATTCCATCAAGTATGTTCTGGTCAAGCTCAGGATCAGAAGTTTGGAACAAATCCTTGTAAAAACCAATAATCTCATCTTCCACCTCATCTTTGGAATTACACACCATGCCATTACTTTTCACCAAATTTTCAATGCTATTAATTTTCCTCCTTTGCAAAGTGCAAGCATGAAAGAATTTGGAATTTTTGTCCCCTTTCTTAAGCCACGTGATTCTAGCTTTTTGACTCCAATATGCTTCCTCATCCTTATAAGCTTTATCCAAAACATTCCTGAGGTTAGTCCACTCTCTCCAGTCCCCTGTCATCTCATTTCTTTTAAGCTTAGTAATCCTATTCTTGCAACTTTCAATCACCCGGGCTGTGTTCGTCCTTTTAGATTTGCTCCAGTTGATAAAGGCAAGTCTACAATTTCCAATTTTTTGTTGAACTTGGTACAGAGGAGTACCTCTGATTTCTTTGTTCCAAGCTGTTTCCACCTCCTTCTTAATCCCTTCCCACTTCAACCACCTTTTATCAAAACAAAAGCGCTTTTTTCCAAAGATTTTGGTGGGGGATGTTTCTAAAGATAATAAGCAATGATCAGATGAAGCTCTTTCAACATGCTTGACACAAGCTTCAGGGAATTTGAGCATCCAATTCGGTGACCCAAACATTCTATCGAGTTTTTCTTCGACAAAGCCTTCTCCTTCTCGATTGTTGGCCCAAGTAAATGGATGTCCATTGCTTTTGATTTCTCCCATTCCCATCTCTTCAATAAAAGCATTAAACTCAACAAAGCTAGCAGCTCCTCTCTTCTTGCCCCCTTTTTTTTCCTCATGGCACGTGATGTCATTAAAATCACCACCCATCATCCATAAACGCCCCCATTTATCCTTTGCATTCTTTAAAAAATTCCACTGCTCTCTTCTAGTAATTCTATCGGTACTTGCATAGACGAAGACAATCCACTGGCTATCTTTCGAATCCTCAAATTGGATTTCCATTTCAATACAGAACAATGAACTAAGGATATTTAGCACCTTCACTTTAGGCGACCAAACAACCATCATTCCACCACTTTTGCCTGAGAATCAACACGTAACCATCGATCAGCTACTCTCAACCGCTTACAAACCGTTTCCACAAAAGAAATCTTTTTCTTAGTCTCACTCAATAACACCACATCCGGAAGATGGAGTCGAATAGACTCCTTTAACTGGGAAATTGTAGAGGGTCCTCCCAAACCTCTACAATTCCACATATTAACATTCATTTATAACCTTGGGCCCATTTCCGGCTGGCCACCTCCACCGACTCGTCACATAACATTTTTTCCTTTAAAACCTCACACTTGCTTCTCTTACCAATTCCCAGTTCTTGTTCAAGTTCTTGCTCAACCAAATCGAAGTTTCTTTTAACTCCACAGTTCAAGTCAATAATATTTTCACTTATTTCCATAGGCTTAGGAGCATGATTTTTGCCCCCATACTTCTTAACAATTCTTCTGCCCGGGATTTGATTTTCCTCCCTTATGCTATTATTTCCATTATTATTGGAGGGCCAAATTTCTTTTAATGGGCTTCTGTTTGTTGAATCAGGAGGTTTTTCTGGGGATTTTTCCATATTTTCAAAGATCACCTTATTTTCCTTATTTTCCCCAGAAACACAATCATGTGCCCCATTCATTTTAGAGCCCTGCATATCACCCATCCCCATCTGTAGCTGATTATTGCTTCCAAAATCCAGTTTGTGATTGTGATTTCCCGGAACTTTATCCTGCTTGGGATCCCCCACAATCCCACACACATCCTTTTTCTCTCCCTCCACCACTTTATGAAAATTCTTGTCCTTTTCTTCCTTCTCGTCCCCAACAGGACTCTTATCTTTCTTTGTTGGAGATAAAGTTCGAAAATTTTTATTCCCAGACCTATAAAACGCTGTGTCAATCGCTCTTATCCATTCTCCGTACTGCCCCTCCAGCAGGGTATCTTTAGAGAGATCTTCCTTTCTTTTCTGACAAATTCTTTCCGTATGTCCGATTATACCACAGTAGAAGCAGAAAGATTGGAGGTTTTCATACTTAAAAGCCACCCAACACGATTCCTCTCCTAATTTGATATTGGTTCCTCTCATCAATGGTTTTTCCAGATCCAATTCCACAAGGATTTTCACATGTCTTCCCATAAAGCTCCCTGTTTCAGGAATCCTAATATCCATCAATTTTCCAAACTTCTTACCTATCTTTCTGCCCGTTTCCGTACTCATCCAAATTGATGGAATATTCCATAACTGAATCCATAGTTCAACAGTTTTCAGAGCTTCTTTATTCCGAACCAGTTCCTCCGACCAATCTCTTAAGATAAGATATTGACTATCAAAGCTCCAAGTTTTGCCATCCCTGACCTTGATTTTATCTTCCTGCGTATTGAAAACGAATTGGAACAAATTCGGCCCGATTTCGCGGATGAAGAAAGGCTCTCTAGTCTGCCAAATGCTTGTAATGGTATTCCTAAACCCAACAAAATTTGTTTTTTTGGCTCCAAACAGTCTTCCAATAAGACTTTTTTCACATTCTTCTTTGCTTTTAATAATGTCATTTTCTTCCAGATCCACTTCTACATTTTCCTCGTTCGACAAAGCAAAAGATTTGAGCCTTGAAGTAATGTCCAAGTCCATATCTCCCAGGAATTCCTCAGCCCTTAGATCAGCCCTCAATGAATTAGGATTATGCCACCTGGAAGAAAAAACAGGAAACGAGACAAAGAGAAAAAAGGAGACAAGTGGGGGACCAATCAAGGGAAACAATAGCACAAGAATAATAAAGAAAAGCAATAAAGACAGCAACAATGGTGGTTGGAATGGGGGACAACGTGGAGATAAAACAAAGTTAAAACAAAAACCAGAAAAAAATAAGAACCGTTAGAAAAGTCAAAGACCAGACATAATGACACTTAAACACAATATGTTCACCATACTATCAGACCTAAGAGTGGTTATCCATGGAACAATCTTCATGAGTGCTTATCTAATGGAACAGGGAAGGCAAACGGCGCACAAAGAAAAGCAAGAAAAACAAAACACACTCAAAACTAGGGTTCTCTCCTCTAGAGAGAGAAAATTCCCACTCCCAACAAAAGGAGACTCTCGGTTTTGCTCTAGATTCATAAATCTAAAAGTTCTTCTCTCATTAGGTAATCTATACTAGAAATGAGAAATAAATACAACTCAAGTAAATAAAACATAGGTGTGATACCATTTTATACTTGATATGAGGTATATTGAGTATTTTGGGAATAATTGAAATAACCATCAAGACCAAATTTGCACTAATTAAACTTATAGGATCAAACTTGCACAAATTTAAAACTTACCTGATCAAAATTGCAAAAAAGCAAAACGTATAATTTAGCTACTGATTTAGGAAAGTAAATCAGATGTACCTGACCTAGGGACCCACGAAGCGAGGTGAAGTGTTGTCCACGAGGTGACCCGGCTTAGGATCCCAAAAAGCGAGGTGAGGTACTTTGTTCGAGGGTACCTAAAACAGAACGCACATTAAAGCAAGGGATGGCTCCAGCCTAAGGCCCTCCGATGCCTAAGTCAGAATCAGTAGTTGAGGTACTTAGAAAGCTAAAGAGCGAGGTAATTTAGAATAATGACAAGTTACCTTTTACCTTGATTTTCGTGCCGTATTTATAGTAATGTTCACCATGTGGTGCGGATCACCGTACACGTGGCGCCCAATCGACGGTGTGTGGCTCGCGGGCGACCCGACCCGGGCATTTGGGTCGGGTGTGGACCCATATAAAAAACCGCGGATCCTGGGGGCATCTTGGTAATTTCCAGCGAGGCGAGGTCAAAATGGTCAACTCGACCTAAACGAGGCTATAATGGTAATTTCCACATCAACTACTTCAAAAAGTTTGAGGGGGTTCTATCAAAAAAAATAATAATAAAGTTTGAGGGGGTTCTGGAAAAACACCATAAATGGTTTGTAAAATACAATTTAGAATTTTTGGAGCATATATTTATATACACGCACATATGCATATATCAGGATGAGCCCAGGTTGTATGAAGGTTGCCCCTTCTACTCCACTACATGTAATTTCAAATTCAATATATTGTCTTAAATTTATGGTGATATTGACATATGCATTTTTTAAACTTTAAGATTATATCTTTGATATGGTGTCACTCACACCCTTTGTAAGGGTGTTAATTGGGGTTCGAACTCAGTATCTCTCAATTTCTTTGAAATTTATCCCCTCCCTCCAACCAATACTCCCAACTTATTAAAAAAAGATTATACGTTCGATATAAATAATAAAGTGATTCTTAATATGATATATATAAATTATCTCGTCTTCGTTATTAATCTTTGAAACAAAAATCCAATATATCTTAATCTCGAACTTAGAATTCCCTCTTCATTCTTATCTATATTCCTTAAAAACAATATTATATAAGAGAACCAAAACAGTTTGTGTGACAAATGATGTCATGCAATTTTGCAATAATTTTATTTTTGTTTAACATTTGCCTAAAAAAATGCGGAGAGAACAAGATGAATGAACAATTGCTATATGGGTGGAAATTCAAAAGCCAGATCGTAGCATGTAATGGATTCTTCTAGCAACTCTCTCCAATATTCATACTCTCTAAAATAATTAGTAACTCAAGTTGCTAAAGAAATTTATTAAACCCACTTATAAATCACCCTAAATATTATCACATAACTAATATGAGATAACACAACCACCTATATATATTGATGCTGCAAAAATCCATACAACTCAGTCCAAGTTAGGATGATCCAAGCTAAGATATCTGACTTTAATCCGAAGTCTATTCCACATGTAAAGTACCGGCCTGCAACACGCAAACAAGATTAGAGGGTCCCGAGGTGTCTCCGGGGAACCTCTCTGATGCTTAAGTAAGCAGAGTGTAGCTTAAGTAAGCAAAGTATAGTGGAAAAATCCAGAGCGCATGCACATGCAATAATCATCAGTTAAATTGAGCTTAATGAAAAATAACGAAGGAGGGACTATTATTTATACCCAGGACTGGGGCGGCATGGGCTTAATGCGATGAGCTGGGTCTCGTGGGCCTTGTTTGTTGACTTGCCCAATTAATGAGTTTTCATGGGCTAATAATTAATTAAAGAGAATTAAATAAAGATAAATTGTCGGAAATATCTCAATTTTTGGAAAAAAAAAAGGCACTGTTTATGCTTTTATCACTTTTGTACTCTTTTTTTTTACTTTTTTACGCTCCTGCATATATATATTTTGGTTATTTTACGTTTTTTTTTATTTTTTTTTTTATTTTTGTATTGCTTTGTATGTTATATCTGTTGTTTCGATGTTGTTTATATTTATTTTTTGGTTGTTTCTATGTTGTTTCATTGTTGTTTTGATGTTTCAATACAACTTTTACTTAATTTTTACGCTCTTTTCTGTTCATGCCTTGTTTTATATATTGTTTCTGTTGTTTTTGGGTTGTTTCTACACTGTTTTTAATGTTGTTCTGTTGCTTCTTTTTGTTTTTATGTTGTTTTCGATGTTGCAATGCAGTTTTTACCTATTGTAAATCTCTTTTTGTTCATGTGGTATTTTCTATATTGTTTAATTATGTTGTTTCTAGTTTGTTTCTATATAGTTTTCAATGGTGTTCTGTTGTTTCTTGGTTGTTTCCATGTTTTTTATGTTTTCAATGCATTAGACCAAAAATTCAATTGTGTTTTTTATTCATGTTGTTTCTATATTATTTTCAATTTGTTTGATTTTAATATGTGTTGTTTTATGTGTATATTTCATGAATTTTTTAATAAGATTTTGAGTATAAAATTGACTATTTAATGGAGGCAGAAATTATTTTTCCACTGAAATTTTATTAGATGAAACATGTTTGAAACATATTCGAAACAACCTTGAAACAACAACGTAAAAAATCCAGAAAATTTGGCAAGAGCGTAAAATTGTCCGGAGAAAAACACAATAGCGTAAAATTGTCCAAAACAATCCCCACGTAAAACGCTGTCATTTTCTCCGGAATGTGGAGCAATAATGTCCTTAAACCTTAAATAAATAAAATATAAAAAATCGATATTACCCGCAACACACACATGCACACACACACACATATATTATTTGGTTCAAATGAGACCACCCTCCCTAGGTGAGACTGTGTGGACTCATCTTGCCCATTAATCTTAACAAAAGAAGGGATGTGATTAATTAAGTTTTTTTTTTTTTTTATAATTTTTCCTGATTTTTGTTGATTTTAAGGGTAAGGTTGTAATTTTGTAATTCAAATTAATGGCCCCAGCGGTTTTTCTGGTATGTTTGACTTTTTGAAACCGCTTTTATGGGTGAGATTGAAACTGTCGGATTTAGTGGCGTAATTTAAGGAAGCAATTTTCTTTCCATTTTTTTTTTAATTTTACAGTATAGTTAGAGTTCTTCTACTACTTAATTAGCTATTAAATAATGCATATTTAGTTGTTTTGTTGGCACTATTTTACAAAAATAAGACATGATTGAATATAACGTACTGCATATTTAGTTATACTACACTGCATAAATATTTTCAATATAATGCATAGTATTGGAGTATTAACAAATTCAGTTAGCTTATAGTTAGATATTTTCTACTGTTACATTGATAGTTGGTTAGTTAAGAAAGTTGTTACAATTCTGTTATTCCTTTTCCTATATAAACACTGTAGCTGCAGCATTTCTCTTTGAGTTGAAATGAAAAATTCTATTCTCTTGCTTTGAGCTCAACATTAACATGGTATCAAGAGCTTAATCTTGGGGTTGTACGCTTCCGTTCTTCATCTTTTTCGCCATGGATGGCACTACTTCATATGTCTCCTCTGTTATTCTTCCAAGCTTTACTATATTAACGATTCGGCTTGATCGAAGTAACTATATGTTTTGGCGAGCACAGGTCCTTGCTACCACTCGTGCGCATGGATTTGATGGTTTTCTTACTGGTACCATTACTCCTCCAATTCAGTTTTTACCTGCATCTTCTTCTTCTTCGGTGAGTTCCTCTGTGAATCCGGATTATGACATGTGGTTGAGATGTGATCAGTTTCTCTTTAGCTGGCTCTTATCGTCCATTTCTGAGTCAATGCTTGGACATATTACCCGTTGTACTACTTCTGCTGAAGTATGGAGTGTTCTCTCGAATTTATTTCATAATCAATCTCGTTCACGTGTTATGCATTTTCGGTTGTTGTTGCAAACTACTAAGAAGGTTGATTCTTCAATTGATGATTATTTGTTAAAAATGAGGGGGATTGCTGATCATTTACATGCAGCTGGTCAAACCTTAAGTGATGATGATCTCATTTTGTATGTTCTAGGTGGTTTGGGTCAGGAGTATGAATCTGTCGTGGTGAATTTGACATCTAGATCTGAGCCTGTTACTTTTCAGGATGTTCACTTCGCATTGCAAACTCAAGAGATGCGTTTGCAGCAGTTAAATTCTTCTCTTCCTGGAGATAATTTTCATTCTGCTAATGTTGCTTTTTCTGGAAATAAGCCTGGTAGAGGCTCTGGTTTTGTTCCAAATTCATTCTCATCTTCAAACCGTGGTGGTTTTTCTCGTGGTCGTGGCAGGGGTAGGTTTGGAAGGACAAATCGACCTGCGTGCCAGATTTGTGGTAAAACAAATCACATTGCCACCAAGTGCTTCAAACGGTTTGATATTAGTTTTCATGGTTTGGATTCCTCTGTGGCTCCTCAGGCTCATGTTGCCTCCACTTCCATGTCTAATCCTTCTTCTAGTGATGGTTTTCAGTCAGGTACCGGTGTTGCTTCAGGTGTTTCCTATCCAGCTGATAACCAGTGGTTTGTTGATAGTGGAGCTACTAGCCATGTTACTGCAAATCTTCAGAATCTAAGCCTCCACAATGAGTATCTTGGATCAGACAAATTGTCAGTTGGTAATGGTTCTCAACTTTCCATTTCTCATGTTGGCTCTTCTATTGTTCCTAGCCTGCATTCATCCACTTCTCTTTTTCTTAATGATATTCTTTATGTTCCTCATATCACCAAAAATCTTCTAAGCATTTCACAATTCACTAAAGATAACAAGGTTCTTATTGAATTCCATGATTCTTTCTGTCTTGTCAAGGACAAGCTCACTCACAAGGTGTTGCTGAAGGGCACTCTTAAAGGAGGACTTTATCAGCTTGATTTTTCCAGCATGCAGCATACTTCTCCTTCTTGTAATTTTGCTCTGCTTTCTCCTTCCCCGTAATATAAAGATTGTTAAATAATGATGATGTTAATACATGGCATCAAAGACTTGGTCATCCTTGTAGTGTTGTTCTTAATAAAGTGCTTAATACATTGCCAATATCAATTAAGTCTTCCTGTGTTGATTTCTGTGCTGCTTGTAAAATTGGCAAACTGTGCTGCTTGTAAAATTGGCAAACTTCAGTCCATTTCCTTTCCTTCTGTCCCTTCTCATACTACATGCCTTTTTCAACTTGTTCACACAGATGTTTGGGGGCCTTCTTCTGTTTCATCTCTTGATGGTTATAAATACTATGTACATTTCATTGATGATTTTAGTCGGTTTACTTGGATTTTTCCTTTACACACTAAGAGTGAAGTTTACTCAGTTTTTGTTCAGTTCAATGCCTATGTCAACAGACAATTCAATACAAACATTCTAGCTTTACAATCAGACTGGGGTGGAGAGTTTAGACCCCTGTTGCCTCTTCTTAAATCTCTTGGTATTGTTTTTAGACATTCTTGTCCTCACACTCACCCACAAAATGGAAGGGCAGAGAGAAAACATCAACACATTGTTGATATGGGATTTTCAATGCTAGCTCAAGCACAACTTCTTATGAAATTTTGGTGGGATTCATTTGTGTCTGCTGTCTATACCATCAATAGGCTTCCCTCTCCCACCATAAACAATGATTCTCCATTCCAAATACTTTTTCATCAGAGTCCTGATTATTCCTTTTTAAAAGTTTGTGGGTGTGCTTGCTATCCTTATCTCAGACCATATAATAATACCAAAATGCAGTTTAGAAGCTCTAAATGTCTCTTCTTGGGCTACAATCCTTCTCATAAAGGGTATAGATGCATGTCTTCCACTCGCAGAATTTATGTAGTTAGAACTATGGCCTTTAATGAGAAAGAGTTTCCATATTCTTCTTTGTTCCCTTCCCTCAGTTCTTCTTCTACTTCTTCTTCTTTGTTTCCAATTCTCTTCCTGTCATTCCTCTCAATGGTTTGCCTCCTGCAGCTCCACATTCTCCTGCAGCTTCTCTATCACAATCCCCCCTCCCTCTCCTCATTCTCTTCCCATTCCTCCATCTCCTCCTCCAGCCCTGCCTCCTGCTGATTTTCCTTCTCAGCATCCTCCACTCATCAATACTCATCATATGCAAACAAGGTCCAAGAGTGGTATTTCCAAACCAAAAGTCTTTTCTGCCTCTATTTCTTCTTGTTCATCTTCAGAACCTTCTACTGTTACTGATGCTTTGTCTCATCCAAGATGGAAAGAGGCTATGGATGATGAATTTGCAGCCTTGGTTAGGAATCATACTTGGGAGCTTGTTCCTCTAAATGATGATACGAATGTTTTGCAACATAAGTGGGTTTTCAGGGTTAAACATAAACCTGATGGAAACATTGACAGGTTTAAGGCCAGGTTAGTGGCAAAGGGGTTTCAACAATCAGCTGGAGTTGACTACTTTGAAACCTTTAGTCCTGTGGTTAAACCTATCACAGTGAGAATCATGTTCTCTCTTGCTGTTTCTAGAGGATGGGCTGTTTAGCAAGTAGATGTTAACAATGCCTTTTTGAATGGTGATCTCAAACAAGTGGTGTATATGTCCCAGCCTGAAGGCTATGTTGATCCCTCTAAGCCTGGTTATGTTTGCAAACTTGTTAAAGCCTTGTATGGTCTTAAACAGGCACCTAGAGCTTGGTTTGAAAAGCTTAGAAGTTTTATTCAGCACATTGGCATTTCTGAGTCCACTTCTGATAGCTCATTGTTCTTTCTCCATTCTGACAATAAGCTCCATCTCATTCTTGTTTATGTTGATGATATTCTCATCACTGGGGATGATCCTGCATTTGTTAAGCATGTTATCAATCAGTTGTAGAGTTGTTTTTCTCTGAAACATTTAGGAGAAGTTGGCTATTTCCTAGGGATTGAGGTTCATAAGAAGTGTGGTGGTTTTCTTCTCAACCAGCCCAAGTACATCTCAGATCTGCTTGTCAAAGCCAATATGGTGGGTTGTAAACCTTGTCCTACTCCCTCCTGTCCCAGCCAAAAATTGTCTCTTCATGACATCACACAGTTCTCCTCCCCTACCTTGTACAGAAGCATTGTTGGAGCTCTCCAATACCTTACTCTTACAAGGCCAGACATTTCATTTTCAGTTAATAAGCTAAGTCAGTTTTTGCACTCTCATACAAACAATCATTGGGCTGCTTGTAAACGAGTTCTTTGATATCTTCAGGGTACTCTCCATTTTGGTATATGCTTTACATCTTCTCCTAGGTCACATCTTGAGGGATTTGTTGATGCTGACTGGGCCAGTTGCTTGGATGATAGAAGGAGCACATCTGGCTATTGTGTGTTTCATGGTCACAATTTGGTTGCTTGGTCATCAAAGAAGCAACATGTGGTTGCTAAAAGCGATCGAGTCCGAGTACAGGTGTCTAGGGCCTTTCTTTGCTCAAGAGTTGATCTGGGGTAGGTCTTTGTTTGCTGAACTTGGCTTAAGTGTTGAAAATCCTTCAGTTTTGTGGTGTGATAATTCTGGTGCTGTTGCCCTGTCCTCCAATCCTGTGTTTCATTCCAGGACTAAACACATAGAGGTGGATGCTCATTTTGTTAGGGAAAAGGTTCAGTCTCTTGAACTTGATGTTAGGTCCATTCCATCCGATTCTCGGGTTCTTTGATGTATTAATCAAACCTCTTCCCGCCGCACGGTTTCATCGACTTTGTTCCAAGCTCACTTTAGGTGAACCCCTGGTTTAGCTTGAAGGGGGTGTATTGGAGTATTAACAAATTCGATTAGCTTATAGTTAGATATTTTCTCTTTGTTACATTGATAGTTGGTTAGTTAAGAAAGTTGTTACAATTCATTTATTCCTTTTCCTATATAAACATCTGTAGTCAGCAAAGATTTCTCTTTGAGTTGAAATGAAAATTCTATTCTCTTGCTTTGAGCTCAACATTAACATATAGTTACTTATGAAAATGGGATATTACTTTTGGAAATTATGAAAATGGGATGTTACATAATGTACTGCATATTTAGTTATTCCACACTGCATAGATGGTTTCTACATAATACATAGTTAGTTGATTTTGCTGCATAGTTTATGACGCATTGCATAGTTGAGAATATGCACTTTGTTTTTAATTTTTTTGTATAAATACCTTCTAGATAATGTATAGTT
This sequence comes from Rehmannia glutinosa, assembly GCA_016081115.2. Classification (NCBI taxonomy): domain Eukaryota; kingdom Viridiplantae; phylum Streptophyta; class Magnoliopsida; order Lamiales; family Orobanchaceae; genus Rehmannia; species Rehmannia glutinosa. The sequence goes on from CM071926.1 coordinate 3,106,812, forward strand.
AGTTGATGTTTGTTGCATGTTTTCAAATATGTAATATCTTATAGTAATTTATGCAGTGTTTCTTCACAATTTTTTTTCTTTGTAAAATGTGCAGAAATCGTTAATGGCGTGTTTTTCATTTGGAACAAAAATCGCATCTCTTTCACTATTTGTTTTTTCACAATTCGAGTTCTTCACAGTTTTTTTCATTTGCGTTAACGGAGAAATTGTGAGAGAGAGAGAGAGGGAGAGAGAGAGAGAGAAAGAGATTTGATTCCATTTTTGTAACTACCTTGTTATGTTATTTTATCCTATTACCCTTATGTTGATTAAATTAATGTTTTAATATAATTTTTAGCACATGTCTCTTGTGAGACCATCTCACGGATCCACATCCGTGAGACGGAGCTCCAAATAACCAAACCTAAAAAGACAAAACCCTAAATTTAAAAACAAGGCAAAAACAAATCAGCAACCATTGTTTAACGTATTCTCTCTCTCTCTCTCTCTCTATATATATATATATATATATCTGTATCTCTCTTTCTCTCTCTCTCTCTTCATCTCTACTTTGGAGAAGCAGTTATCCTATGCCACACAATCTCCATCTCGATCTCGCGAAGTTTGTGTTTCTCTCCATCTGTATTTCCGAACAACACAATCGTAGGGGTGCCAATCGTGGGGTACCATGCCACAACACATATTCTTCTACTATCCCTTGTCTTCACTGTTAATTTACGAATTGATATGTTTTCTATCAACACAAATCAAGATGCTGCAAGTAATGTCAAGAAGAAGTGAACGTCAAACTCACATGGAAGGAGTTCATGTTAAAGATTGTTAATCCATGATTTTAGTAATTATTTTCGTATAAGGTTTATGTTCATTCTGTTACTGAGATTGTTTCACCATAAAAAGTTAGTCATTCAATTCCCACTATTAATACTTCAATACTTTTGTAATAAAAAATGATACTTTTATGCTGAAAACCCATACTTTTGGACTGAAAAGTGATACTTCACAACTGAAGACAAATAGTTGTAATTGCAATATTTTGTTAAAACAAGGTAATACTTTTTATTCAAAAAGTGATAATATTAATACGAAAAAAGATACTTTTAATGGAAAATTTATGCCTAAAATGTGATACTTTTGTAATAAAAAATAATACCTTTAGAGCGAAAAGTGATACTTTTCAGCCAAAGAGAACTACTGATACTTGCAATTTTTTTTTTTAATTAAGAAGGGGATACTGTTAAGAACATAAACGATACTTGTAAACCAAAATGTAATACTTTCAATTGGAAGGAAATAGTGATACAATCATTTTTAATAATAAGGTGATACTTTTATATAGAAAATCAATACTTTTTAACCGAAAAATGATACTTTCCAAATTACAACAAATAGTGATACTTGCAGTATTTTATTGAAAAGATGGTAATATTTTTAATTTAAAAAGTGATACTTTTACGATGAAAATTGATACTTTTAACAAGCTTGTATTGGGTGCCTTACGCAAGGTTTGCCTTTTGCACTAATTTGATTTGGAAAAAAATCTTCTTTGTCTTTTGAACATTCACCATGGTTACCAACGTAGTGAAGAAAGGTGAACAAGATTCAATTTTATGCAAAATTCTATATATATTTAACTTTCGGGAAAACTTAAATAACAAAACTTCCAGCAAATCTCCAATCGAGCTCTACAATGGCGACAATCTAAACTGTAGAGTTTGAGAGGGAGAGATAGAGAGACATAAATCGACATTTGTGTGTGTGTGTGTGTGTGAGAGAGAGAGAGAGAGAGAGAGAGAGAGAGAGAGAGTAAAGCAGGGATCAATTAATCTACACAGTAAAGTGCACGGTCCAAAACAAAGACAACTATGTTATTTACAAAATTGCCACCGCCTACTTTGCAATATCACCAGCGGGTTTGGGTAGTAGATTCGTCTCACGGATTTAGATCCGTGAGACCGTCTCACATAAGTTTTTGTGTAATTTTTATCCATTAAATCACACCCATTGATTAATAGTGGGGGATGGTTGACATTAGTCCATTGTGTCTCAACTAGAGACATGGTCTCACTTGATCCTATATATATATATATATATATATATAGGAATAGGATCAAATGAGACCACATAATTAGAGTGAGACAGTGTGGACTAATCCTGGCCACAAATCTCAAATTTTAGATGGTTGAGATTTTTTCAATTTAATAATTATTTTCGCTTTATTTTTAAGCTGAAAAGGGCAAGATAGTCATTACACAATCAACCCCCAATTTTGGTCCCGTGCAAATGCTCATACGCTAAAGTTCTGTACGTGAAAACCCCTGCTTCAATCAACCCATCCCTCACCGTCGCCTGCCACTTTGAACTAATTATGGTTGTCAGGTTGCGCTACCGCCACAACATCTCAAGCACCACCGCATCCCCCGCACAAAATACCCCTTTTCGGCTTTTATTCTCAGAGAGTTTCTTCATTTTCCATATCAAATGTTTATGTATACAAATATAAGGGCTAAAATGCAAAAGGCGAGCTTGAACAAATGTTTTCTGATCGCGACCCATTTTTAGCCCTTTACATCAATAATGGCATCATAGTACGGTTTTGTGCTTTCAAATGGGTTTTCTAGTGAAAACTGAAGATCTTTCTTGACCTATTTTTGGGTTGAGCTTTGCTTTTTTTCGTTGCCCATTTGGTTTATTCCAAGCCTATCGATCTTGGTGAAGAAGACGATCGACGTGGAGAAAACGAGAGTCTAGGAGACAGTTTGGATTGTTGTACACTTATATGTTTTTCGGTGTATACTTAGATGTGTTTTCTTTGTATAAGTAGTTAATTTTTATGTATGTATTTATGTTGTTGTATACTTATGTTTTTGATGTATACTTATATGTGTTTTGATGTATACTTATATGTGTTTTGTTGTATACTTATATTTTTGTTTGACAATTGTAATATACGCAAAGTACAAATATGTTAAATATACAACATAATAGTGTTAAATATACAATAAATATACGTTAAATATACAGTACAATAATGAGCGTAATTTTCTCTCTTTCTATAACCAATTTATTTAATCCACGGTCCCACGTGTTAATGAGCGTAGTTCTCTCTCTATAATTGATTTACTTAATTCACGGTCCCCACATATTTTCGTTTGACCATTTTAATATACAAAGAAAATTATGTTAAACATACAACAAAATAATGTTAAGTATACATCAAATATATGCTAAATGTACAACACAATAATGAGCGTGATTTTCTCTCTCTATATAATTGATTTACTTAATCCTCACATGTTAATGAACGTGATTCTCTCTATATATATAATCGATTCCTTGATTTATGGTCCCCACATATTTTTGTTTGACCATTTTAATATGCAAAAAACTATGCTAAACATACAAAGTAAAATAGTGTTAAATATACAACAAATATATGATAAGTACAACATACATCTTTGCGTAGCGAGGAGAGAACATGCGTGATTTTTTCTCTCCGGTAGCGATTTTCTCGCGATTTTCTCTCTCCCCACGTGGTTTTCTCTCCTAATAATCGATTCCATATTTAGATGGTCCCCCCACTTGGGTAATTTGACTACTATACCCTTATTTTGATTTAATTAAATATTTAATGTAATTATAACCCCTATTTATCTTAGCCATTGATATAACTAAAGGAGGGTTGAGATGAGTCGCGTTATCACTATAATATGTGTCTCATTTTAACCTCCCCTATATATATATATATATATATATATATTCTACCATGAAGAGAAGTGGAGAGAACCTTGAAATATCCAGTCTTGCTCATTAGCTCATATATATTGCATAGCTGAATTAATGTGATTCCTCATTCTTATTCTTTTGTTTTTTTATGTAAGAAAAGTACCAATTAAAGGTTGAATGTACCAAAAATGGTGTTCTATATATATTTTTAAATATTCTCCCCTCCTTTTTTGTTGGGGGTGGGGGTTGGGGGTTGAGGGTTTTTTTTTTTTTTTTTTTTACTTTTTCCCACTAGGAACTAAAAAGGCCCCTACAGAATGTATTCTCAATAGATTATAAATAAAAATTTGAAAACTAACATTCGTATGCTTGTGGTAAATACTAAATGATCAATTATTTATATTCAATTTGACTCCAACATTAATGCTGCCAAAAAAATTCTATGCATGCAAATATATTTTATTTATTTTTTTGTGAAAGGGCAAATCTATTATTTATTGAATAAAGTTTCTTTAGCCCAATGGAAAGAAAAAAAAAGGAATAATGAGAATCATTTACATGTCAATATCAAACTGCTTCAAAATTGAAACATTTGTATCATTGATTTTGACAAGTCATGAGCTATGCTGTGTATCAAATAATGTCCCCATGCATCATAAATTATTTCACAAGAATATTGTTTGAAAGAGTACTATGTGAAATTTAATTAGTGACAATTAGTTTAGGCCCTAGCTATATCTTTTGAAAACACGATAATGTTGCACTCAACATATATACACATATTTGGTGTGGTTTTAATTTTATATATTCAATTCTTTTATTAAATAAAACATTTTGCTTTCACTTATGCACTCAATGCAAATATATATATCTATATACTAAGTAAATATTGATATATTCATATATTACTTTCAAAATTCAAACCCTTACAAGGGAAATTGTAGGGGAGAGCAGAAGTTCGAACCTTTACCTCCCTCTAGTAACTGAGACCAAGTACCATAATATATATACTAAATAAATATATATGTGAATGTTATTGAACTACGTATCGTATATATAACTTCACAGTAACTTTGTAATGAAGAAAAAGTTGATTGTTGGTAGTTTACTCGATATGAATACTATACATAAATTTTGTTTGTGTAATTTTTTTCTGAGGAAAACCAATATTACTTCAATGTCTAATTATATAAATAATTTCACTTTCTTCATGTTCCTAAAAATGCAAGTATACCTTTCCCCAATTTCTTCTCATATAATTAATTACCTAACAAATGGACGAGTACAAATTAAAAGAGGGAAAAGAATAAGAAAAACCAACAAGAAAAATAAAAGAAGAAAAAAACAAAAAAAGAAAAGGTAAAAAGAGTAGCCTTTGGGAACATTCTCTGTGCTTTAAAAAATTGTCTGGAGTAAAACATTGTTTTGAAGGGCAAGGCATGAGATTCAAAGCAACTTATAAGGACAAATACATAAAAAGACTATCTTTCCTTTCACACAATATGCATGTTGCTATTATGTTTTCATTTTTCTCTACCCCCACCACCACCTTCTTCTAATCAATGATTTACTAGGGCAAACTTTTTTTTTTGGAAAAATGGAAATGTAATTTTTGCTTTTTTTTTTAAATAAGTTGAGAATATTAGTGGTTGGAGGGAAGGGAATAAATTTCAAAAAAATTGAAAGATACATGATTCGGATCCTGGTCAATATTCTTACAAAGAGTTAGCGATACCACTTGAGCTACAAACTCGTGGTAATCTAATGTTTGCTTTGAATCCTCTGTATTACTACTTGAATTTTTTCGTCATATGAAATATTCTTTGTATTTCAGCATGTAGTGCAAGGAACTAAAAACAAGAAAAAGAAAAATGTTGCATTAATTGTTGGATTGAGTATTTTTTTGGATAGAATTCATCATCTGAATAATTTAAAACCGTCAAAATGTTTATGAAAAATAATTGAAATAAAAGGTTTGATCAGTACAAATATCCAAGATTATCCAAACAAATTAGAATAATTTTTTGTTCATGATTTTTGAATTCTAATTCCAAATAATTAATCAAGCATTTTGAGACATGCATTGATGACATGACATTAGTACTATTAATACATAGTTGGACCCTGTAATGAAATAATTTAAGGAATCTTTGTTTAGATTGAGATTCTATAAAAGTCCTTTTGAGGTCATTGAATTAAAATAATAAGAATATTATGATTTTTATATAAGAACTAGTCATTTGCAAAAATTGGAATTTTTAGGCACAACTGACATTTTGTCTTAAAGTTATTTTTATACTTTTTCTTGAAATTTTGCGTTGTTTTCCTTTGCCACCTGACTGACTTGTGATCATGATCTTTTCCTTTTTTTTATATATATATTTCCATTTATTTAAAGAAAACTGACATTTCGTGTTTCCTTATTCACAAAATATGATTAATCTATATAATATCAGGTATCAACATAAAAAATAATTAATCTAAATATTTTCTTATTTTAATATAAGCCTTTATTAAAAAATCCAAATTTAAAAATTCAGGAAATATGAAAGTTATTCTTTTTTTAGTACAATGGGAGATAATAGACCAGGGAAGGAACACACATTATGGGATCGAATCCGAGTTAATCATCTCACAACACAAGTCTTTACCAATGACGGGGGAATTTTTTTATATTATTATTTTTAAAAGCTATTATTCAAGTTAAACAAAACAAAGTATAATCCATTAATGTTTTTATGCAGTTCATAATTGTATCTATTTTATATTTTACGTAGTTTATAATTCTATTTGATTGTGAGTAAGTCTTTGTAACTTGTGAGAGGGATGCACCGTGTTATGAAAAATAAAAACTAGTAAGTATTAATGTAAGTAATGCTGAAAGCATTACTTTTAGTGCAAAAATTAATAATTATCTGAACAACTAAAAAAGTATTACTTTGTACCCAAAACTATTTTTAACCGAAAAGTATTAATTTTTACAATAAATGCATTACTTATTTTGTTGAACGGTGTGACCGTCTTACATGAGTTTTTGCCTAGTTTTGTGCCCTTCTTGTAAAAATTTATGGATCCGTCCCTGGTCGAGCACGTACAATTTCAATCCCATATCAAAATGATATTGAATATAAAAAAATAAAGAGTTCTGTAAAAAGGAGGGCGTGGGGTGTATTTGTTGGGTGTTTCCGTGATCCAATGCGAATGACAAAGTAAAAAAGAGACAGGCCCTGAACTCATGGCCCAATCCATTTTCTTTCTTTTCGTTCCTCGAGAACTGAGAGAGTGTGGGGATGGAATTTGAATTGAATTTGTCAGCGCATGCACCTCATGTCCACGTAAATTTTACAATTTGCTTTTACTTCAATTCCTTTTTTCTTTTTTTACCATGGTAATAAAGTTACTTTAGTGTTGTAAAAATCGGCATTAACGCCCACAAGTCGAAGCGATTTTATCCAAATTGTTGATAAAGTCGTCTCGGCCAAAAATCAGGCCTAGTGCCGAGATAGGCGGGCTAGGCGTCCAAAAATTAAAAAAGAGTAGTTATTTTTCTAGGGGGCCCTAGGCGCTATGTGTTGGGCTGGCGCTTGGCTAGTGTCTAATAATTTCTGAAACTTTGGTTTACTTAGAAACAAATATATACTTGGAGGTTTTGTAATGATCAGAGGAAGCCATTGTTGTTAGAGGTGTTCATGCGTCCTATTCAAACTGTCGTCAGTAGTTCGGTTAATTGTTGACCACAATTTTAGTTAAAATCGTAACCAGGAACTATTTGACACGGTTTGGTTTCGATTCCTCTATTTTGAAACCGTGAACCGACGATCTCTAACCGAAACCGTCGGCTTCGGTTTGAAACCACCGGTGCCGCCATTTCGCCCATAGATTTTCCTCGTCACCTATAAATACCCCCACCATTTTTTCTTTACATCAACACTCTTCGTCTAATTTCTTGTCTCACTAATCTCTCTTACACAATTCTCTTAAATCTCTATTAGTTAATTGGACTATTTCAAATATCAAATTTTTAATATCTTTTGCTTATTTATTTAGTTCTATAATCCTATTTTAGTTTCATACTTTTATACAAATGAAAAGTTAAGTAGGTGTTGAATATTAGAATTAAGTTCAAGCATGATTTCTTTAATGCCCCTTCTCCCATTGCTTTCATTTATCATGTTTTGTTTTTGTAAGTTATAATTTTGTAAGTTTTGTACTTTGTATATAAATTGTAATCTTATACTTTATATCCTTTTGTACTTTGTAAATTATAAATCAAATCTTAAAGTTAAACATTGTCTCTAAACGTTTTAATTTCTTTCATTCGTTTTAGCTCAAAAGTCTCAAATAGAACATTTAAATTTATAATTCATAAATTCAAGAAAATTAATAAATTAAACAAATAAAACATCTAAACTGGCGGTTCAAATCGTAACCGTCGATTCGCGACTGTAATCAAACCTATCTCCGCTTTCCATGATTTTTGGAACCGACGGTTCTTTCGAACATGTCTCATTGTTTTAGGGTGCTTTCCGTGCGTTTTTTTAATTAACTTCACCTCAGATTGTCTAATGTAATTTTATTGAAACACGAGTCTGCCAAAATAAAATAAAAAAAAATTGACAAGCAAAGCAGTGTCTAAGTTTGGGTTTTCTAAGAAAATATTCATGATAGATCAAATTGTATGTACATATTTGATGCACGGAAAAAAAATCAAATTTCCCATTTTCTAAAAATAGGATTTTGAAAGATTTTATTCAGCTTCTTGTCAAGTTAAGTTCCTTCTATGAGTGAAAAAAACGAAGAAACCGATTAAGCATAAAATGATACAAATGGTCTTGTAGATGCTATCATCTGCAATATATACATTTGATGTCATCCATCTACATGTGTCACTTGTCATTCATCAAACACTAAGTGTACCATACACCTGTTGTAGCATAGATAACAACGTATACAAATATATCTATAAGTTTTACACATATTTATCACAATGTAACTGATCATCATTTTTTCATTCTCAAAATACCAAAAATATGCAAACCATACATAATTTTTCTGAAAAATGACCAAACGGCAATTCTGCAAGTCAAATTGTTAACACTGACCAAAGCAGCACTGATATCTAGCAGGCCCAAATAGGATTTGAAGAATTAACAGTTTATGGCCCAATTGGGAGATCATAACCTCACAAAGTGGGCTGGTGAAATTTGTTGGAATGGATCATTACTCTTGGACTGTATAATTGTATATGTTGCTAAATTTATCCAAATATACGTGACTTTCAATTTTTGTTTTTTGTGAATTACAGTTCAAATTACCGTAACCCATACATAATTTTTTAATTTCTCTAAGGTAATTTCCCTTGTCAACTTTCCACAAGAAAATTTTATTATAAAAAATTTCGCCATTTTTCTTTTTGTGAAACTTTGGATTGTTTTTTTCAAAATTCCATGTGCTATGGCCTATATATATGTTGGTAATACTCCAAACAGTATTAAACACCAATCAATGAGTTTATTTCACTGACACGTGTTATTCATCGGAACGATAGGAACAAGAAGTGAGACACAATATTGGAACATGAAATCCGTTCCCGCTTATGTCAGACTACGGTTTTTTGTAAATAAGAGTACACTCTAATCTCTTCATGTTCCATAACATCCCATCAAAAATAATGAACAAGATCAAACATCCAATAAATATCTGCCAAGATTTTCCGAAATATTCATGTCCTATTCTTTCTGAAGTTTTGTCAGTAAGTATGCTCAAACCAGCTTGTAATTGCCTCTGAAGAAGGGATAATTACATAAACTACCCCTAAGATTTAACACAATTACACAAAAGACCCAGTCCCCTTTAATTTTATTTCAATTTTTACAAATTGCACAATCCAAAAGGAGTATTTAATAGGTACACACAAATCTCCAGATGGTATTTGCAACACCTTAAGTGGGTATTTTGTAATTTCAGAAAATAACAGGACTTTTTTGTAATTAAACTAAACTTCAGGGGTAATATTTGCAATTAACCCAATTCCCTCAAGTTAACAACCTGCTTCATTCCTTTAACTTCCACTCGAAGATGGAAGTTCTTGTTTACTCCCAGACATCATTTCCAAGTGCTTTCGTTTCCATTTCGTTATCGACTCGTCTTCCTTCCTATCCGCAAACGATAAAAACTTCTGAATCCTTATAGACTTGGAACTGCTCTGTAAGGAGGGTTCCGACTGTTGAGGCAAATACCGCTTAAACTTGTATACAATCGAGCTGAAATAGACGAGAAGAGCAACAAAGCATGCAATGCCACACAGCAGGAAAAGACCCCAAAAGCTCTTGAATTGAAGTTGCTCTGAGTCCACAGAGCTTGGCAGGCCACAAGCTCTCGTGTTCAGCCACTTATCGTGTATTTTTTGAAGTTCGCCGTTTTCGGATAATGTTAAGATAGCAGTGGACATGTCCATTGCCAGTGGAGAGTCTCGAGGAAACGCCTGAAAAGTAGAGAAAATGTCATCTTACATCCGAGAGTGTAAGAAAAAAAGGCTTAATTGCAATTTTGGTCTTGTAAGTTTAAGGGGGTGGCACATTTTGGTCCCGTAAATATCCCATGTAGCAATTTTAGTCTTGCTACATATGATACTTACAAGACCAAAAGTGTTACACAAAATAGTACATGACTAAATATGCCACTTCTTAGGACCATAATTGCCATCAAGTCATGAAAAAACTAGGACTGACTACTTACGAAAAATAACCTTCAAATTCAGTCTGATACAAAAACACGCAGCTATCTTTCAAAATTATAGTTACCCCCTGACATTTGTTGCTATTATACAAATTACACCCCCGAGACGGTATTTATTAATCAAATACAAACCTCAAGGAAGTGTTTGTAAACTGGAGTTTTTGAAGACAATTTTTTTTTTTATAATCTGAAAATTTCATTCAACTTGATTGTCTTACAAATTCCCCCAACATGGTATCCTATTTATACACATGAATTGGCCATAGGAATCACCAACTATTAAATTGACACTACAAAAAATAAGATGACTCTATGAACAACTTAGACTCTTCAAACTACTTATTCAAACTTAGGAAATATAATTCAAACTTTGGAATACTAAAATACTCTTGAAAATGCTAAAGGACACTTGACCAAAATAATTATTCTCCAAATTCAATTTATACTTCCAACAGTTTTTTGTAATTAGACTGAACCTCAGGGGTAGTTTTTGTATATTAATCTTAACAAAAAGAAATTCTTATGACAGTAGAATGCAAAACTTTATTTTTAGCATGGAGATATTTTGTTTCCCTGTTTGAGTTTAGAGATACTCACAAATCCCCATCCACTTCTCGTGAACTGTCGTCCGACGACCTGGAACGTGCAGTGGTTCGAGAGGAATAAATCGACATACGGACGTTCGTCTACCACTGCAGCAACTCTTCCACTCTTAAGTGCATCAGCAAATTCTTCTGGCGAGCCGAGAGGAACGAGCCTAGATTTGGCGATGTTGAGTTCCTCACTTAAATAATTCTCAGCGTACGATCCTACTTGGAATCCAATACGAACGTTGCTTGCGATCAACGACTCGATTCCTCTGATCGATGGCGCTAACTGCTGAACTGTGAGGATTGATGTCAAGCTTGCAGTGTAGCTTGATGTAATTATTAAAACCACGAAAAGCCAGATAATTAGAACCATTCGGCCAAGTGAGCTCATTGTATTTTCTCCTGAAATTAAACTCATGTTGCATGTAAGTAAACTTAGTATGCTATTGAAAAGTTCATTAGCCTAAAAGGTATGGCTAATTTAAAAAATACCCTTGAGGTTCAGTCTAATTGTGAAAAAAGCTCAGTTATCTTTCAATATTACAAATAACCCCATGACATTTGTTTCCATGTTACAAATTGCACCATCGAGGGGGGAATATATGTTAGAAAACACAAACTTCAAGAGAGCGTCTGGATTTTTTTTGTAATTAGCCAAAACCTCAAGGGTAGTTTTTGTAATTTACCCCAAAAATTATATGCTTACTGTGTGCGAAAAACATTGTTGAGAAACTAAACCTGCAAGGTGAAAAAACTCATTAGAGGCACTTGGACTTAGAATTATTGCCTTCGAATGATGATAGTATAAAACCATTATAGCAATGAGACTCACCATACAATTGTGATGAACTGTTTCTTTGGTGGACCACGAAATTCGTCGTTTATTCTGTGTTCCAAAATCCAAACTACAAACCCAACGATAAAGAAAGACGACCCAGTAACAACCCACAATAGCAATGAGACTCACCACGGGCTGGAGTTCAACTTCCTAACTGGTGCCACAACAACTAGCCCTGACTCTATATAAGGCTGAGTAAAGTCCACAATCCTCGTACGGTTAGTTACAATTGCAATGTCACCAACAGCTGCATCAAAAACCTACATATAACCAGTTATGTAATAGTAGCAAATACAAATTCATTCCATGCATTCTTTACTAGTAATATCAACACCTTATTTAGAGAGTGTTTCCAAATACTTAAAAAAGTGATTGTCATATTTTGGTTGAGAAAAAGTAGTTTTTAGTATTTTCAGATGCCAACTTCCGCTTCTGAGTCTGCATAAGTTAATCAGAACCTAAAAGCAGGGGCAGTGGTGCTTCATATTTCTGATTCTGCTTCTAGTTTGACTTTTACCTAACAAATAAGCACTTTTAAAACTTATTCACCAAATACTCCCTTTTAACTCATCAACTTTTCCGCTTCTATTTGCAAACACTACCAACTTATGATTCTCTCCACTATAATAAATCACTTTTTTTTTTTAAAAGCAGAAGTTTTTGTAAAACACTCCCTTATACTCACATTGGATGCAACCGTGTTTGTGAGCTCAGCGTAGTTCGGATTCTTGTGTTTATCTCCAAACAAGACAAACTCATGAGAAACCGCGTAAGGCAATAAATCCTTAGCAGCAACGAATACATCTATGCAGTATCCATGAATCTCATTCGTATTGTCATCTTTCGATACAAAAGCCTTGTAACTAACCCTGTCTGGAATCCCGATCCTTAACCGTCTTCCATTATGAGGAAATTCCCACCCCCGTGGCTTGATTGTCGTTCGTCCTGGCCACACCACATTATTCAGTCGTTGGTTTGAACTCGAACGATTAGGTTCCTTGGTATAAAGAATCTCCGGAGGCACAACAGAAAGGCCAGAATAGTTAGACCAGTAACCTATTTGCTTATAACCCCTCCCAATTACATTGAGGACATCAAAAGCCGGACGAATCACGGATTTATCAGGACCGAACGCGATTTTCCCCGTTAAACCTGTCGTATTGGTCCGTAATATGTTCCTAAGAAGTTCTTTCCCTCCGTTAAATCGCTCAACGAACCAAGATTCAGAGTGCGTGCATCAAAACCGTTCAAAATCGAGTCGTTAGCTTAACGAGATAACACCGCCATCATCCATAAACATCTTGATTGCATTAGCAATCATCCAAACAGTGTCATAAGCATACAAGCCATAAGGGTTCAACCTAATCGAACCGTTACTTAATTTTTCCCATCTTTTCAAGAAAGTTTTTTTCCTATCCGAATCGGGCGTGTGAGGCCTAAATGTGATGACCCCTTGAATAAACTTATCACTTCCTCCAGAAACAGGGGTCGAGTCCATTAAAGTCGATAGCCATGCCGTGGCGATCCAAACATACCCCCTATCCATCATACTAAGTTTATACGCGACATCAAAAACACGAACGCCTACTACAGCATAGGCATGAACGATGATCACACGGGACTCCATCATCGAAACCTTAACCAACTCATTCATGATTTCTTCGTTAGTGGCTAAGGCTTCAGGAGAAAGCAATGCTTTGTAAGAAATTCTACAACGCCTCTCGGCGAGCTTTTCGCCTAGAGCGATTATACTGCCCTGATTATGCTCATCGTCGGTGTAAACGACAACTACTTCTCTGTAACCATAATAACTCACCATATCAGCTATGGCTGTCATTTGGAAAAGGTCATTAGGTGCTGTTTGGATGAAGTAGGGATATTGAAGAGATGCTAGGCTTGGATCTAAAGCTGTAAATGACAGCATCGGGACATGAAGTTCATTTGCTAGGTGTGATAGAATATGGGCCATTCCAGAGGATTGTGGCCCAATAATGGCTACTGTATCAGTCTCCATGTACTGCAATCCTGTGTGAGACAAAAGGAATTCAAAAGAGACTCAAAAGATTTCATTTTTATCATGGGATGACAGAAACTAACTCGAATAATAAGAACAAGAGGAAATTGTATTTTGCCCCTCAAATTAATCGCATTTTTCGACTTCACCTACTAAACTTTGTTTTTTCTTCTTTTTACCCCTCAACTACACGATTTTTTCCACCATGGCCATCTCCAGGCCATCATGATGAAATATTGCGAGTAAGGATGAAAATTGGACCAAGGTACTCAATGCTCAACTCGAGACTGATCGGTAAAAGCTTGTTTGAGGTTGGTTCGTTGACATAACGAACCGAAATTTTGAACACAATTTTTCGTTCAATAAAATATAAAAAGCTCGGCTCGAGCTCAGTTCGATTAGTAAATACTAACATAATATGTTGGAAAATATCAAGCTACTCGAGCTTAGTTCGTGTTTGGCTCGACTATTAATAATCAAACCAAAGCTCAAACAAATTGAAACACAATAAAAATTCAAACAAGCTTGAATAAATACCATGTCGGCTCTGCTTGATTCGTTTACACCGTACATGCGAGAGCATAAAAAGTAAAAACTTGAACCCAAAGACAGTTATGACCTCACATGTGTGGCACATGACGGAAAATTCCTCAAATATTCCACTGGAGATGACACGGTAGAAAAATCATATAGTTGAAGGGTGACGTAGAACAAAAAATAGTTTAGTGAGCGGAGTCGAAAAATGCACATACTTTGGGAGTAAAATATAATTTCCTCCTAGAACAATACATCAGAACTGTAGGTACAAGAAAACAAGGTTTTAGTACCTCCAATGATGCCAAGAAAACCACTGTAATTAGAATCATGCATGGAGAGAAGTATTTTGGTCCGGCCAAGAATGTTGGGATCAGAATTAACATCTTCCACAGCAGCTTTCATAGCAATCTTTGCCACCTTTCCATTTATAGTGCCAAATGAAAATATGGCCCCAATATTTACAACATCTGGTCTTGAAGTTTCATCTGAAATTCCCCAAGTAAAGAGAGAAGATAAAAGCAACAATACCCACAACAAGTTCATGCTAGTCTAGAAAATTAAAAAGAAAAAATGCCTTTTGGGAATTTTTATAATCTATTAAGCAAAAAAAGCTAAAAGAAGATTCTAATTTCTAACAAGTATGTAAATCAAGAAGCTATTAATAAAAAGGGTGGGAAACCCATTTGAGAAAAATAAATTTAGTGATGATGATGATGAAAGAAGTTAATGGATTAGAAAGAAACCAATAAAAGTGACATTTATTACAAGAAACCACAAAAAGTTTCACAGAAAGCAAGAAAGCCCCATATGTTAAAACAGTAGGAATATTTTATTTTTTATTATTTTGAAACATAAAACAGTAGGAATTTGGCAACATTTCAAACGTGGGAATACTCGATGACAAATCAACAGAATAACTTTTTTAATTTATTTATTTGGGCTTCAAAAGTTCTATTTTTTTTTAATAACTCAACTTTCATGCTTACGCCTGACTATGCCTGAGGACATCAGTTTCGGTCCCTCATTACTAGCCAGTATTATGGTGGGATCTGTTAACTTACAACCAGATCCTCACAGGCAGCGACGAAGCCAGAAATCTCGGGTAGGAGGCCCTACTAATATTAATATAAAAAGATTAATCCGTCGAATTTTTGGTCACTCCCCTATAATAAAAATAGTTTTTGTAAACTTTTATAGAATTTCAGATTTTCAGTTTTCATGAAATTCATCAATTCTCTATAATGCCCAAACATCTTAGGAACTCATGATTTTCACAAGTGGAGAAAATAAATTAGCATGGTCTAGTAAACTTACCTTGATCCATGTTAATTCTTCTTCAAACTTCTTGTAGAGAATTCTCTTCCTCCTTACCCTTTCTTTTCTATTCTTCTTGATGGTGTGAAGATCACAATCTCTAACCCCTCTTTATATTATGAATTGTATACGTTATATTAATAAAGAGATTGTGATATTTATTTTACTTTAATACGTTTTGGTAGAGGAAGAGGGAGGTTTTCATCTCCCATGTTTTAACTACAATTAATACTTCTCTTAACCATCAAAGAGAAGTCTTTAATATTAAAACATTAGCATTTATTTCATATGGGTCATTAATAGAAATTAATATTCTAACATTTCTCCCACTTGGCCCATATGATGACTTGAGGATTTAATAACAACTTTAAGTGTGCACAGTATTAAATCTCACCATAATGTCAATTAGGCTTATCTTTAATTAAGATAAAATTGATTGGATCATGGCGATCACACATCATTTATCCGACATGATTCCTTCCATGTATCACAAGATCAGTCCAACTTAATATTACCCTTAATGAGGTGAATCTTTTAGCCTCAACCATACAATCTTGAAGAAAGACTTATTACATCAAAGCAATATGTATACAAGCAGAAACACAATTATAAATGAGCTCAGAGTGTCATAACATAAGGAGCAACTGTTATGTATATATATACACATACACTACTATTACGCTAACAAGAACTTGTCAATAATGCCCATCCTTTCGACATGACCAGAAAATGTCTTAGGTGGTAACCCCTTAGTTAACGGATCCGCTACCATAAGATCGGTGCTAATATGCTCAATAGACACTCTATGTTTCCGCACTTCTTCTTTAACAGCCAAGTACTTTAACTCCATGTGTTTAGCACTTTTAGAGTACTTGTCGTTCTTAGAGAAAGAACAAGCACTGAGAATTATCACAATAAATTCTCGCCTGGCTATATTGTCAACAATTCCAAGTCCCGAGATAAAGTTCCGCAACCACAATCCATGAACAGTGGCCTCAAAACATGCCACAAATTAGAAACTTCCATAGTAGATGCAACAATGTGTTCTTTCCACTCCTCCATGATATCGCTCTTCCCACTAAAATGAACAAATAACCGAATGTAGACTTTCTTGTGTCAACACACCCGCATAATCGAATCAGAATAACCTATTACTTCAAAGTGATTAGACCTCTATACGTGAGCATGTGTTCTTTGGTGCCTTGTAAGTACCAAGAACTTTCTTTGCGACCTTCCAGTGGTCCATACGAATTACTTTGATATCGACCTAGCATTCCTACAGCGAAACTGATATCGGGCTGAGTACAAGTTTGAGCATACATCAAACTCCCAACCACTGAAGCATAAGGAATTGAACTTTTCGTTCCAAATTATTCTTGGGACATTGCATTTGACTGAACTTGTCCCCTTTTTGTATTGGAACTATCCCCGCGGAACATCTTTCCATTCTAAATCTCTCTAAGATTTTATTGATATAGGATTTCTGAGACAATCCCAACATTCCTTGTGATCTGTCACGAAATATTTCTATTCCTATCACATAGGACGCCTCACCTAAATCTTTCATTTCAAAATTCTTAGAGAGAAACTTCTTTACATCACATAACAATCCAACATCATTAGCGAATAAGTAAAATATCATCAACATATAGGACTAATATTATAAACTTGCCCCCACTTTTTCATGTAGATACACCGATCAACGGTGTTCTCTGTAAAACCATATGATGTAATGGTATCATTGAACTTAAGATACCATTGTCGGGAAGCTTGCTTCAGTCCATATATTGACTTCTTTAATTTACACACTAAATTTTCCTTTCCTGTGGCTTTAAACCCTTCTGGTTGATCCATATACACTTCCTCTTCCAAATCACCATTCAGAAAAGCAATTTTAACATCCATTTGGTGAAGCTCTAAATCATAATGAGCCACCAAGGACATAACAATTCTTAAAGAGTCCTTTTGACAGGAGAGAAGGTCTCTTTATAGTCAATGCCATCTTTCCGAGTATAACCTTTAGCAACGAAGTCGGCCTTATACCTTTCAATGTTTCCATTCGAGTCACGTTTGGTTTTAAAAACCCATTTACAACCAACTCGTTTGGAACTTTTGCAACTCAACTAAGTCAGGACTCTATTGTCATACATTCAATTAAGCTCTTCTTTCATGGCATCATATCACTTTTCATAATTGTTACTATTCATTGCTTGTCTGAATGAGATCGGGTCCTCATCAATGCTTAAGTCACATTCATGCTCAAGAGTATATACCACATAGTCATCGTAAAACAACAGTCTTTTTTCGCTTACGCACCGTCTTAAAGCTATTTCTCTTGTGGTTCATTAATCTCCCGCTCAATCGTGATCGGTTCATCTATTACGTTTTCATTCAGTGGGTTTTGAATATTGACTTGTTGTTCTGGTATGTTGTGTGATGATGATACAACAACAGGAACAACAACTTTAGAAGAAACATCGGGTGAAAGAGTTTAATCCCGAATTTCCTGAAGTTCTACTTTTCGTGGTTCCCCACTCCCACTTTGATTAAACCATTCTCAATAAACCGAGCATTACCGACTCGACTATTCTCGTACTATGGTTGGGACAGAAACCTATACCCCTTAGACTTTTCGGGATAGCCAATGAAATAACCACGATCCCCTAGCGAAAGCTTCTTTTCATGTGGATTATACACTCTTACTACTGGGCAACCCCAAACATGAAGATGTCTCAAATGGGTTTCCTACTGTCCATAATTCATAAGGAGTCTTATGAATCGCTTTTATCGGGAACCCGATTGAGAAGGTATGCAACAGTCTTTAACGCATGCATCCACAATGATAGGGGTAAGGAGCAATTACTTAACATACTCCTAACCATATCCATCAATGTACGATTTCGTCTCTCAGCTACACCATTTTGCTGAGGTGTATCGGGCATTGTATATTGTGCACAAATACCGCGACTTTCGAGGAACTTTGCAAATGGACCTGGACATTGTCCACTTTCATTGAATTTTCCATAATACTCACCACCTCTGATCTCGATCTCACTACTTTTACTTTCTTATCTAAGCTGTCTTTCCACCTCATTGATGAATACCTCGAGGATGTTCACCGATTGAGATTTTTCATGCAGTAGATAAATATAACCATAACGTGAGTAATCATCTATAAATGTGATAAAGTATTTTTCTCCGCCCCAGTTAGGAACGTCAAACGGACCACAGATATTAGTGTGTATCATTTTTTGAGTACTTCTTGTGGCGATTTCTTAAGTGTGTTTTTGGTCTTTTTCCTTTAATGCAATCAACGCACACATCCGGTCACTAAAATCCAATTGAGGAAGGATTTCATTTTTCACCAACCTCAATAATCTTTCTTTGGAAATATGACCTAATCTTTGATGCCACAAGAAAGTGAAATTTCATTTGGTGCACTACGTTTAATGCATACACTACTTTCAACATGATACAGAATTCAACGAATTTATTATCAAGATTAAAACGGTAAAGAGAATCAAACAAAGTACCGAGAACCATAAAAGTACTTGTTCTTAAATAGCGAAAATGTATCATTACCAATTTTAAAATGAAAACCTAAAATATCCGATCTTTCCTTTGAAACAAGATTTCTAGCACAATCGGAACATAAAGACATCTTTCAAGATCTATGTGACATCCGGTGTCCATGATCACTGTAAGTCCCAATTCCTTCTATCCGTGTCTTCATCCTGTTCCCCATAAACAAATATTGTTGGTTAGTTTATGGGTGGATCGCACGGAATCCCTGTATAATATGAGACACATGTGAGTAGTGGCACCGAATTTAACCACCAGGTATTAATAGGCACTTCTATAAGGTTTGATTCAAAACATACGAAATATAATGTATACCTTTCTTCTCAAACCATGCCTTCCGTTTAGGACAATCTTTCTTTAAGTGTCCGGCTTATTACGTAAGAACACTTAATATTTTTTAAGATTTGACCTGCCAACCTTCATTGGGGCCTTACCCTTTTTCTTGTCATTCTTACCGAGTTTAGCATTCCGCTTATTTGCACCATCATAGATCGTGAAGTGAATGGAGTGATCCTTTATTTTCTTTAATCTCCCTTCCTCCTGCACTAACATGGCCTTAATTTCTTTGAAATTCCATTTATCCTTAATGGTGTTGTAGTTCACCTGGAACCGACCAAATTCAAAGGGGGAGGAGTTCATGATAAATCGAACAAGGAATGATTCACTCACATCCATCCCCATGGTCTTAAGCTTTGCTGCTAGGTTGGACATTTCTGTTATATGATCGTGAATTGGTTTGGACCAATCAAATTTCTTTGTAGTCGGCTCATTCATAAGTCGCTTTCAATAGATTTGTCACCAAGTCCGATTGGGAATATTCTTTTACTTTCATCATGAATTCCTTGCATTGTCGTCTTAGGCATCGAAGGTTTAATATTTTCAGCCATAGTCATTCTCATTAGATTCAAGCTCACTTATTAGACCGCTCCCAAGCCTCATATAGAGACTTGTCACTTCCGAATTTGGTCTCGATGAACTGCGGGCCTTTCATCCGATTATAACAAGGTCCAAATCCATAATGCCCGAGTAAATCGAATTTGTTCAAACCGATAAAGATAGTTGAGCCCGTTGAATTTGACGCATCGTATTTCACGATCGATCAAGAGGTTCAAAAAGGTTCGCAAACATTTATACATCCTCATTTATTAGTGTTTTGAGTTATCTTTAGTTGATTGAAACTTTTATATAAAGACTTTAAACATGTATTTGATTCACCTTTGGGCAATACTTAAATACATAAATAACATAATTGATGCCAAAATATTCTTTAATGAGATAATCATGCATATAATAGTTAAATAAGTATGCTATCTTTGGATATACACAAAATTTAACTAAAATAAGAAGATTAATCTCTTTAATATTATAGACTATATGCAATGGTCCACCTTTGGGCAACCTCCTAGCAAAATAATCTATAATTTCGATTGTTCAATATACCATCATGTCATTATTTTATGGCATCTCTATAATCATGAACTATTTAATAACACTCAATTAATTAAGTGTCTAATTTTCCATTCAAATTTCGGCCACTTTGGTTACTAACAAGCTATCTATTATATGAATGTGAAATTCACACTTTAATACTTGAAGGAACTATTAATCAAGTTATTCATTTTGTATATCAAAACCTCATAAATATATGCACCTATAGTTATATACATATATTACTATACAAGATATATATTCACAAAATGGCTTAGAATCACAAGCATAACTTAATGAATAATGATTCACAGTTTGGTCATTCATAGGCCATGGAACAACAAGTAATATTCTCATGCTCATATGCTAAAATATGAAATATTAACAATTGTAATATGAATTAAAGCCACTTCATAGAATGCCTCTGCACAAGTCCTATCCAAATTTTCTTTACACTTAAGCAAAAATTGGAATTATCAATTGTACGTATATTAACCCTCACATGCAATCAACAATTATTAGACATTTCTGAAGGCATCATTATGTAATATAATATTCATATATATACAAATAATCTGTGGCACTACACATAAAATAAGATTTGAATAGCCTTGATAGCCCAATATTCAATCTTAAACTTGAGAATAATGATTACATCAAAACACATCATGAAATTCTGGATACATAAACTTGATTGTTGCGAACCAAAATTCAATCAAAGAATTTCAGGGTTAATAGATTGAAACATCACGTCCGTAAACATACAAACATACAGTCATATATATGAACATGAATTGCAGCGGAAAATCGACATTCATCAAATAAAAATAACCATAATCGGAAAATTATGAGTCCCAAAACCGGGCTCTGATACCACATGTAAACTTTTATAGAATTTCAGATTTTCAGTTTTCATGAAATTCATCAATTCTCTATAATGCCCAAACATCTTAGGAACTCATGATTTTCACAAGTGGAGAAAATAAATTAGCATGGTCTAGTAAACTTACCTCGATCCATGTTAATTCTTCTTCAAACTTCTTGTAGAGAATTCTCTTCCTCCTTACCCTTTCTTTTCTATTCTTCTTGATGGTGTGAAGATCACAATCTCTAACCCCTCTTTATATTATGAATTGTATACGTTATATTAATAAAGAGATTGTGATATTTATTTTACTTTAATACGTTTTGGTAGAGGAAGAGGGAGGTTTTCATCTCCCATGTTTTAACTACAATTAATACTTCTCTTAACCATCAAAGAGAAGTCTTTAATATTAAAACATTAGCATTTATTTCATATGGGTCATTAATAGAAATTAATATTCTACTTGATTTTAACCATGTTTTCTTTGCCATTTTTATTTCAAATTTCGACTTTGTCTTTTTTTCTTTCTACGGACCGGTCCATGACCCGATACGGAAAAATGTACCGTATCAATTTTCTGAAATATAACCAAGTATCTCATCAGTATCTCATCAGAGAATATAAAAAGGGTATGACCGTGTCAAAATGGCTAAAAGTTATATTTTCAAATTTGAATATTTTGCATTTTTACAAAACATAAGTGGACAATTTGTCGATTACCACATGTAAAAATTAAAAATAATACATCAAATTTAAAATAAGTAGAAATTTTGATTAAGCCATTGTATTAATTCAATCACATATTTCTTCAAAAAAACAAAAGAATTCAATTACATCTTAATATTAAAAAATAAATAACAGAATGCAATTACATCAATATACCAAAAGGAACGAATAGACTCATAGAGACACAAGAGAATAATGCAAAAATTCAAGTTAAAGTTTATGGCGGAGCTTAAAAAATGTACAAAATTTTTAAAAAATGGGCAAAATGACCAAGACTCATATTTTTCAAGATTTACAAATGAAAGCAGGAAAGAAGAATGCAAGATAATTGAATACTATTTTTTTCTATTTTTTTATTTATATTAAGATTAAAAAGTGAAAGGACTAAAATACCCTACTTTTTTTTTCTAAAATTTGAGGGGGGCCCCAGTGCCTCCCTTGGCCCATACATGCATTCGTCCCTGCTCACAGGTAAAGAGATGTTCGACCTCAAATATCTAATAATAGTTTGATCTCTCCCACGAATCAAAAGTTCTATTTTTATATACACATCAAAATGTCAAACTCCCATCGGACAGATATTTAATTATTTAATTATGATTATTTTATTACAGTAATGACTTGGTAACTTTAATGTTTAAATAATTTCTCAAGCATAGAATTGAAAAATACTTCAAAGTATGAGGTATTATATCATGCTGGCACCACATTTTAAGATACTTGGAGTACATAAAAACAACAAATAATAAGATAGCTAGGCAGCAGAATCATACTTGAAATTAATTGTAACACTTTTCATTATACATACCAATGCACGATATGTGTACAAAGAAATGACTGTGACATGGAAACATAGAACAAAATTGTAACAACCTAGCCTATCCAAAACGAGCTTTTTTCTTGAGCTTTTCGTCCGTGTCGCACTAATGGATGGTTGTAATTAAATATACATTCTCACATAGTATATAGAGACAATGAAAATAGTTTTCCCAGGTGGATTGAAAAGTTTGTGGATTGTGCAAATTGGCATATGCAGGCAATCATCTGACTACATTACCTCCATACATTGTGGGACAAGCCCATATTATATGTAACAAGACACTGGAAATATCTAATTGTAGGTCAGTAGGTCATATACATTTGATGGTGGTTATTATTTTCATGTGGTTTTTTGTTGTTGTTAGGTTTATACAAGGGTGGAGCTAAGGCGCATTGGTTCCCCTCAACTTTTAAAGTTCATAACATTAATATAAATTGTTTACTTCTTTATCTACAATTGTCAAATAAATATTGTCCCCACAATCTTTATTTTCTGGCTCCGTTACTAGGTATATATAATGTCAAATGACTTTTAAATGCTTGATGAATAATATACTGGGTCTTTGCTTTATTTAGTTGGGTTAACATATCCAATTCATTAAGTTGTTTACTTCACATGGATATAGAGGAAACCCATACTAGAAGAGTGTATGCAAAAACTGAAAAAGAAAAAAGTGATTCAGCTTTTAGCTAGAAAAAAATCAATTTTTAGTATTTGCAAATACCAATTTTTATTTTGCTTCGTCATTTAATCAATTTAAATGTTGGGGTGAGATGCTCTCGATTTTTGTAAATTAGGGGCTCGTTTGGTTGGATGTTATCTTAGGGATGTCAACTACTTTTTTGTTATAAATCACGATATTGTTTTGTTTTGTTCACATTCTTTGGACCCATTTAAAAAGACAAGATCCAGGTCTCTTATCAAATGAAATTAATGATACCATATCCCACTATAGGGGTGGGATACATTTCCCATCCGTTTCTCTTGCAAACCGAAATTACCCCTTACCCCTCCGATGTCTTTGTATGTTGTGAAAATGGTAAATAAATTATAAGTTAATTTCAGCCGCCATATCCACTTGAATAATTGTTTTATCCAACATGAACCAAACACATTAATAATAAAACTATTTGTGTCTATGGCCCAATCCGTCAAACAAATTGATAATAGGATTTATGTATCCACGTGATAAAGTTCTGGAAAATGAAATGAGAATTAATCATGCAATCAAACGAGCCCTAGAAGTTTGATTTGAAATTTTAATTATCAATTCTTTTATCATATTCCAAAACTACCCTTTCTCTTTCTAATATCCCATATCATTCATATATGGGTGTTTTATCTTTCTATCTAAAACTAATTTTGAAAGTGTTTTCTTTCTGAAATACTTCAAATTTATTTATTTGAAAAAAACTATCAAGATCTTTAATTATTTTTCTTTTACTACAATCAACACTTCTTGAAAAAGCATAAGTATTTTCGTAAATGTTAAAATAATTAATGGGACCCTTGTTTTAGTGGGTTTGGTGGTGGGTGTTAGTGGAGAGGGCAAAGGACATATTTAGAGCTGAAAATGGAGGCGGCATAGGCTATTGGGCTGGGTTGTTCTGGCACAGACTCTCTCATTTTGGGTGGGCCTATCTTCTTAGTTTTCTGCACAACCAGTTGTTTTTAAGTGGATTTTTCGTGTACTTGAGATTCTTTGAGATTTTCTTTATTCCTTATTTCTGTCTTTTACTGTGGAAAGCAATCTGCAATCTGAATTGATAATGCAATGTCATGCCATTTCATTATATCACCATGAAAGTTCACAAACATAAATCAGTAGGGCCCCGGTTATTTCATTGTATTAGCCAAATATTTTAGTATATTCAATCTAATGTAAGTATGATTCTGTTTTATTTTGAACTGGCATCTAGGGGTGTAAACGAATCCATTAAAGATGTACATAATACGATCAAACTTATTTGAATTTATATTGAATGTCAAAAATTGTATTTGAGTTTTGTTTAATTATTAATCAATCGGTACCGAATGAGATTTATTCGATTGAAGAATTAGATTAATTAGTCGAATAACACAATTTGAGCTGGAGGAGTTTGATATTTCGCACATATATTAATTTTTTTTTTTATTAATCGAGCCGAACCGAACTTTTACATATTAGGAACGTAAACATATGTTCATGTTTGGTTTGTTATGTTAACGAACCAAATTACATTATTCCCTCATTCTTTTTTTTTTCAATTATTAATTCAGGAAGAGAAAACAAATTGTAATTACCATCTATGTCACGAATTACATCATTCACTAATTGCCGATCACCAAGACACCAACTAAGAATTGAATTTGATACACAATGGGGTCTCTTTGGGTCGGGACCTAAGATTTGCGTTTCAATCACTATTTTACTAAAAATAAATCATATTAACTGTTATTATTATACTTTTACTGTACATCTAATCATACTCATAACTTTTTTTTTCTCACTCTTCTTTCCATAAATAAAAATAAACAGAACGAGAAAAACTATCACAACGAAAATTGGTGGTGTAGAGAAATATGGCAGAGGAGAATTGACTGTCTATCAATTTTAGGATATCTTGGTCAAATATCGATTTACATATAATATATAGTCTGTAAAAGTACACGTGTGATACTAAACTTGACTAGTATATCATCTAAGCAATCCTAAGTATATAAAATACTTGTTTGATAAATAGTCAAAAATCACATTTCATATTTTCATCCCTCATATCGTGTGACGAAAATAAACGATCCCTAAAGAAAATTATGTCAATGAAGGTATATTGGCCTACTCCTCTACAACATAAGGTGATAAAACATTAATCACTGCTCATTCGGGAATAAAGAAAGAAAGAAAGAAAAATTATTAATTGTACATTAATTTGAATTATGAATACAATTGGATTATTTCCTATTAAATTAAAAAAAATTAATAAACTTTTAATTCAGTAAATATATATTTATTAAGAATAATTGCATTTACCTGCAAAACTATCGTAAGTTTTGCTATTTACCTACTAAACTTTGGAAATTTCATTTATGCATCTTTGAACTTTGAACATTTTACCGTTTACTTCGAGAACCGACTTGACCTAATATAACTTGACATATGTCAACTTATTATTGGTTTATAGATCGAGCAAAGTGTAATAAATCATATAGTTCGATGGTAAATATGTATTTACAAAGTTCAGTAGATAAAGTGCAAAAAAAATTATAATTTTGAGGGCAAAGTTATATTAATAACCATATTTATTAAATTGAAATAGACTTTAATTGATAACTATTTTAAATTATAAATTTTTCTGGCCCAATATATATAGTTACAATTAGGAGTCCCAACCTAAATCGAATTCTCATTACAATCGGTACGTTCTTACTTCTTATTACTCCATATTCTTCTATATATAGTGACTGAAATTAGGGAAAAATAAACCATAACAAAATCCACTCCAAATTTCGCTACAAAAAATCTACTCATACAATAGCCACGCCACGAAAACATCTTCCAAGACGGTGAAAATATTGCTTC
The DNA here is from genome assembly GCA_016081115.2 of Rehmannia glutinosa. Taxonomy (NCBI): domain Eukaryota; kingdom Viridiplantae; phylum Streptophyta; class Magnoliopsida; order Lamiales; family Orobanchaceae; genus Rehmannia; species Rehmannia glutinosa. The sequence continues at coordinate 3,133,546 of CM071926.1, forward strand.
CAAGACGATGAATAGCAATTCGATACAATGGCCACAAATACCTCTTTCAAAACGGTGAATAGCGTTAAGATGCTCATCCGCTTGGGCTTGCATGTGACGCGTGTGGGAGGCGACGATGAAAGGCGAAAGAATGTCGGCGATGAAGGAGGAAATAGGAAAAGACGCGTCTTTGGACGTAGAAATTTATAGGTTTCAGGTCAAGTGCCCTTCTTGTCGTGCTACTTTCTCCATCAAATCGGATCCTGGTCGATACGATTATGTTATTGAGGCTGGTGCCACTTTAGTTTCTACGAAATTTTAGAGTTTTAGGTTTTAGGGTATTTTGAATTTGGATTATAAGAAAGGGTAGCATTCAACTAGGATTCTTATAAATTACATTGTGAAGTGCTATTTTGGTTTGTTTTAATGTATTAGTAGTTTATTTTTATTCTATAATATAAATCCTCATTCCAAGCATCTAGGCCGCTAAACTTTAATTTGTTGGAGTCTTAGTTTGATTGACCTTGGTTGTTTTATATATTAGTGTTTTATTTTATACATGATCGAATTTCAATGTATTTAGAGAGTTTAATTGAGCTCGTACTTATACATTATATGGTGGTCTGATATGAGATCATCTCATGGACTTAAGTTGATGAGACGGATTGTACAAAACAATAAACAATACTTGGTTTTCTTGTATGAATTTGAGTTTGAGTTAAATTCTATTTACATATAAATTCCGTATGTCACGAGACCGTCTCCTATAAGTATTTGTCAATTGTCAAATGATTTTATTTGCTTTGCTTTTTTCTTTTTCTTTTTTTTTTGACAAAAAAAATCAGTACATAATGAAAAAAGTTCTGGCAAAACATTGAAAGTTGTAATCCATGCCCAAAAAGCAACAAATCTCCATGGGACGTAACACTATACAGTTTTTAAAATGCATGATGCAGATTGAAACATCTTAGGAAAATATTGTTTAGGTTTCTAGTTATATTATACTATAATAATACTTCCTAGAGATTTTTTTCACTAAATCTTGTTAACAAATATATCTCACCTACTTTTTAAAAAACTTCATTCTAGAAAACTTCATTCATAAATATTTATAGCTTGTATTTTCTAGAGTTCAACAGTTATTAAATTAGTTAAATTATAACAATAGTTTGTAAGATCAGGGACACCATGTAGGATAATATTGTGTGGTCCTTGGGTGATGGTCATATTAGCTTTTGGTATGATGTTTGGCTTGGTATTTCCCCGTTATTCAATGCTATTCCCTGTGATAAATTTTTGGTTTTGAAAATCTCCCTGTGCAATTTTTTTGGCATGATCATAATTGGAATTTTGCAAAACTGAGCATTGTGGTTGGTCTTGAATGGGCTAACAGGATTTACCAAATTCTCATTGCTTCTCAAGGCCCTGACAAAATGGATTGGAAAAAATCTGCTAATGGGCTATTTTCCTTATCCTCTGCCATCTCCACCATCACACAACCACCACAAAACACTTTCTCATTCCACCTCATTTGGTCTAAACTTCTCACTCCTCCATGTCTATATTTATGTGGAGGCTTTTCCAAGATAGGTTACCTGTTGATTGCAAACTCCAAGCCAGACACATTTCCTTAGCCTCCAAATGTTACTGCTGTCCTGGTAACACTTTCCCTTCTACTTTTTCTCCTGCATCTCCCACTGAATCTCTTACTCATTTATTTCTGGGGAATAATCAGTGGAGTAAGTCTGGGGTCATTTTGCTAATTGGTTGAGATGGTCTCCACCACACACCGAGCACATACACATGTTTTTATTTAGTTGGTTTCACCTAACACCTTTTACACACATCACATATTTCTGTCATTTTGCCATGCCTTATTTTGGTTTATTTGGAAAGAGAGTAACTCATGCAGACATGAAAATGTTATATTTTGGCATAAGAGGATTATTAGAAACGTTAAATCTCAGTTGTATCTTCTGTCTAAGTCTCAGCTTTTTGCTAAACATCATTGGAAAGGCTTCTTGGATATTGCACACACTGCAGGTTTTGCTCTCAGATACAGGTCCCATCTCTACCACTTACCTATATTATGGAAAACACTGTTGGAATTGGGCTCTAGTGTTCCATTGGGCTTGGGTTTTGTCTTCAGCATATTAGGCCCAACATCTCATTAGTTGTTATTTTCTTTAGTTAGTTGTTATTTTCTTTCTTTCCTCTGAAACATGTTTTAACGGTTTTAAGGAGCTGCACATATATAAGGTGCACTGTTTGGTTTGCATGAACACATTATCATAGAATAAAAGTTTACGGATATGATTTTTGCTTTACTATTGGATTTCTACATGGTATCCAGAGCTAAGGTTTGAAACAACATGGAAAATCCTTGGAGGCAAAGCTATCTTTGGACGTGGAGCTGGGAACGATGATGATGGCGGAGTCCGCTGCCACTACTAATACTACGAAACAACTAACAATCAAAGAGGAGTTCAAATTATATGGATCGGACCATCCAGGAATGGTTTTGGTCGCGAATCAGCTGACAAGTACGAATTATCTCTCATGGAGTCGATCTATCGTATCGCATTGGGTGCGAAGACAAAATCGGGTATATTGATGGAAAACTTACTCAACCTCGATGAAGATTCACCGAATATGAACAATGGAAGTGTGTCGATTTAATGATTACTAGCTGGATACTACATTCAATTTCTAAGGACATTGTTGATGCTTTCATTTATGCAAATTGCTCGAGAATTGTGGATTGATATAGACAATGATTTAGGAAAGTAATGGTCCTTTATTATATCGTTTGCAAAGGAAATTGCTAACATACAACAAGGTAATACCTTAGTTGTGATATATTTTACAAAGCTCAAAGGCTTGGGATGAGTATTGTTGTTTGGTTGAATTCCTACTTGCACATGTGGAGTGGAAAGACTTTGATTGATCTAGATGTTAAAACTAAACAAATGCGTTTCGATGGGATTAAACGATTCATATGTGCATGTCGATCATAGGTCTTACTTATGGATCCACAAATCGTGAATAAGGCGTACTTCCATGATATTAACGGGTTGAGAAACAAAGATCGTTTCAGGTTGCCTATCCGGATGCTTTTGAGAATGCGGCGATGTTTGCTAGAGGCGGGGGTAGTTTTGAGAACAGGATGAGTGATGGCACGAGGAGGTAGATCCAATTGGCTAGGAGGTCGAGGAATAGAAATTAGATTAACAAAAGGAGAAAAGTGCTAAGTTGAAATGCACTCATTGTGGAGTATCGAGGACATGATGTGGGAACTTGTTTCAAGCTTCATGGTTATCCTGAGTGGTTTGATAAATGAAGGAGCGAGAGAAGAAATGAGAATGCTAATTTGGTTGAGACACCGAGGGGATGGATCATACCGCTAAACAGAGATAAGTGAATCGGGACACAATCCACCACTTGGTGACATATCCAATATCATCCAAATAGAGATAGCCAAGTACATGGTTGGGAGCAAGACAATGTAAAAATTTTGCTAAGGAGGATCACGGGATGAGTTTTGCTCATTTTCTGAAAGTGTGCAGTACAAGAGTTGTTGAGAATTTACATTGTGCTTTGAGCACTTTTAACGTCTGATGAGGAGTTGTTAGATAATAATCGACACAGGGGAAAGCATGCATATGTGCTATTCCAAATCCATATTGTTCAATCTTAAACCTATTACATCCGAAATAAATGTTTTCCCCCTGGATGGAGCTACTAAATCATTACACATTAATCGGTCAAGCTTCACACTTAGTCCACACCTTGTTTTAACGATGTGTTCTTGTGCTCTTCCTTTGCTTACAACCTTCTTCTCGCTTGCTCTCACCTTACTGGAAATTCTAATCTTAAATGTGTTTTCTTTCCTACTCAATGTACTTTGCAAGACCCGAGGATCGAGGCGGTCATAGCAATGGGAAAGCAGGGGGAAAACATTATGTCCTGGAGTCACCCTTTTCCTCACAGCATTCTGAGTCTGTTTCTTCTCATTGTAATGCTTCTTTGAATTCTTTCTCTTGTAACAATGTTTTGTTGGATTGGCATGTGAAATTGGGCCATGCCTCTGGCTCAGTTCTTAGTCATATGGAATTTCGGAACCTCTTTGTAATGAGAAGTTGAATTCCTTCTTTGATAATTGTGAAGTTTGTCATAGATCCAAACAACATAGGTTGCCTTTTCCAGAAAGCAACACTGTGTGTTTGATTTGGTTCATGTTGATGTGTGGGGACCATATAAATGTGATTCTTTTAACCTAGCACCTTGCATGTTGACCTTGGTGGATGATCATAGTCGGGTTACTTGGATATACTTCATGAATCACAAAAATCAGGTGGCAACCTTACTTGATAAATTTTTTGAATGATTAAAACTCAATATCGCTCTCAATAAAGGTCATTACATCGATAATGGGGGTGAGTTTGTCAATCATTTGTGTCGACTTATTCCAATCTCGGGTATTGTGCATCAAAGAAGTTGTATACTCCCTAACAAAATGGCGTAGGGAAAGAAAGCATATGACTGTTTTGAATGTTGCTCGTTCTCTCATGTTCCCAAAGACCTTCAAACTTTTGGCATTATTCTTCCTCACTACTTATATTATAAATCGACTTCCTAGTGTTGTCCTCAGCCGAAATCTCTTATGAAGTCCTCGTTTGGTTGTAAACCGATTATGGGAAAAGATGAAACCCTTTGGTTGTTTGGCCTATGCCACGAATAATTCACCACATAAAGTCAAATTTGATACTAGGTCTCAGATGTGTTTTTCTACGATATGAATTGGGAAAGAAAGGTTATAAACTTTTTAACCTGGATACTTCTCAAGTTCATGTCTCTAGAGATGTTGTATTTGTTGAAACCGAGTTTCCATTTCATTCCTCTATGTCTACAACCTCCGCTTTCCCCTTCTTTTTTCCTTCTCTACCTGTTGTCCTCACTACGAACATCCTATTCCGTTGAACCCATTGATACATCCTATTCTTCCCCCGTAATAAAAGTAGCGACCACTGCCACCTGTGTGGTCGGCAAGACTATGTCACCAATACCGTATCACCGCTTTCCCCATTGGCTAATGATGCTTTAACTCTGCTCTGCAGTAACTTCTGTACCTTGCTCTACCTTTCCTTTTCTTTATTTCTCCTCATCTTTCCAGTGCATATGTGTCCTTCCTGCCAATGTGTCGGGTTATGCAGAACCCAAAAATTATCAAGCTAGCAAAGATGCTAATTGGATAGAGGCCATGAATAAGGAGCTGAGGCTCCGGAACTTAATCACACGGGACATTACTAACTCGCCGGGAAGCTATAGGCTATAGTACAAATGGGTGTTCAAAGTTAAGTTGAAACCTGATGGAAGTGTGGAACGATACAAGGCACTATTTGGTGGCTAAGGTCTATAATCGTTGTATGGGGTTGATTACTTGGATATTTTTTCCCATTTGCTTGTCTTGTCACGGATTCGGTTTTTCATTGCATTGGCTACAATTAAAGGGTGGGATTTGGAGCGGTTAGATATTAATAACGCCTTTTTGCATGGGTTCCTAGATGAAGACATCTATATGGTACCACCCGTTGGTTATGCCAAAAGCTCTGTGTCAAATATGTCACTTAAAGCGTGTAGTCTTTATGGATTAAAACAAGCGTCGAGGCAATGGAACTTGAGCTTTGTAGTAAGTTGGTTGCTTTTGCCACAAAGAATCGCAGACATGATCACCGTCTCTTCACAGGGTTTCTAACTCATTCATGACTCTCATTATCTATGTCGATGATGTGTTGCTTAGCAGGGTCCAACCTGTTCAAATTAGTGCCCTCAAGAAATACTTGGATAAGTTGTTTCCGATTAAGGATTTGGGATCATTTAAATATTTTCTTGGAATGGAGATACCCGCACCTCTGTGGGACTTATCTCAATCAACGAAAATATATTGGACTGTTGAAGGATATCGGCTCTTGGGTTGTATCGCTTTCCTTACCCTTCCTCGAGGCCTGGTTGTCAGTCTTCTACAAGGTTGGCACTCCGCTCGAGGATCTCGAGCAATATCGCGAGTTGTTGGCGCTATTGTATCTAACACATGTAAGTCCGGCGGCTACGATAATCTAGAGAGGTGAATAGATTATCTCCATCTTTTCGATTATGCCCTCTTTTTGAATCAAATACGCTGAAGCAAAATAAAGGTGCGGAAATTAAACAACACACGTCGATTTATAGAGCTTCACCCCACCTAGGGACTACGTGCTCTTACCACCCTAGTATATAAGGGATGGGTTTGAAAGAAAAGAATTTTATTAATTACCAATTAATACAAATTAACTTACAACACTTGCAAAGCACCACACTTTTCTTCACCACCTTGGGAGATTAATACAATCTCCTTTGAAGATTACCACAATCTTCTTTTCAACGCACCTTTGAAGATCACCACAATCTTCAATCTTGAAGAATACCAAATTCTTCAACACCTCAAGAGCACCACACTTTGAAACACCTATCACCTAGATCACCCAAGTATATCTTTCCACAAGAATACTCACAAAGGATGTCTTTGTGTGAATGATGACCAAAATCAAGATTACAACTCAATAATGAATAATACAATTTGAGTGCAAAAGTGTAATCAAGAAATGAAAGCCTGCATCGCAAGATGAAAGTGATAAGCTGTGTGCAAAATTACAACAAGAATAATAACTATGAAGAACAAGACTTTGCTTGGAATGTATATTGTTGTGTTGTATCTCAATTGTTATTTTGCTCCAAAACTCTTCATTTATGGGAGATGATTGATCAAACATGGCTCCTCTTGGGGATTTAAAATCTCAGAAAAATACAATTAAAATCAAGAATATAGCCGGAAATCAATCCCACAAAATAAGGAAAAGTTGTCTGCTGTCAAATGGTCAGAAATTTCTTTCATTAAACTTAAGATTGCGGCTATCGTGTAAATAGAGTTTGAAACGAAGATATCAAACAGTGCTAACAGGCGACGGTCAACGTAGGGTTATTAGCCCCCATCTCACTGTCCCCTCAATGCATTTCAAGAAATGAAGTTGCATTTCAAAAACGAAGCTCCCAGTGCGGGGTTGCCCTAGAATGGATAGGTTGACCTCGGAGGTAAATGTTGTCCAATATTTGTCGAAAATAAACCAAGAAATACTCCAATAAATTAGTAAAAATATTTAAACCGATCGAGTATTTAGACAACATTTAGAACCTTGTTTTGATATAAAAACTTATTAACATAAAATCATTAAAAGTGTTGTCCAATTTTATCTAAAATAAAACTTGAAGAAATACTCAGAAAAATAGTAAAATCATTTTTAAATCATTTAGGGAGTATTTAAACAACAATTAAAAACATTGTTTTGGTGTAAAAAATAAAATCATCAAAATTAAGATAAAAACATGTATCAAACAATCTCCCCTTTTGATGATTACAAACCAAAACAATTTTAGAAATATTAGGAGGACTAATTTTAAAACGATTTTCCGGTAAAAACAACTAACCATTTAGAAGCGACTAAAATTTTCAAAATACATAGCAACGAATAAGGAGTGAATATATTCAAAAATAAGCACAAGCTCCTCGTGACAAACACGTTAAAGAGTAATGTTCAAATAATCAACCCACAAGCTAAAGGTTTAGCTTTACATATTGTACTTAAGACAAGAGCTTTATAAGCTTCCCCTCAACAAAACACCATTGGACAAGTATATAAGTTCATCATACAACAATTTGACTAAGTATAGTCCTGTAACTTGTGGCTTCAAGAAGTCGTAGTTTATAGCTTTTATATCGAGCTTTTATTAGCTTCTTTGAGCTAACGAGCCAATTTTCTTGTTTCTCCCCCTTGGAATCATCAAAAGAATGTTAGACGATAAAAACATCATATATCCATACCAAAGTCACAAGAATGTAACCAATTTATCGAGCTATTTGAACATTGAAGCTTATAGACCAAATAGGAGGAAAAATCAATCATACGACCTGCAGAAGCTTGTAAAAACGATTTGCAAAACATGATCTCTTATAAATATCTGAAGACTTTTGAAATCGAGAGAATCATGCGAGGTGGCAAATTTTCATTGAAACATTTTATCGAACACTTGGCGGGCGTAAAAAATAGAAGAAATTATATATAGTCATTGTTAATATAATCAAGCCAAGTTTATTTTTCATCACCAAAAGCAATTTTACAAATATCATTCATCAACAATCATCATATACAACATATTAATACAAGAATTTCATCAAACTAGTAATAGACAAAGAACATTCTCGGGTTCAACCCAAATGAGATTAAAAGAGAAATTTTTACCATTCAATCCAGAAAGACGAGTAATGATGATGATAATCGAGCAACATAATCCCCAAATGTGTAATTTATGCAATAAAACACACGAAGTGGTGTCGTGAAAATGTCAAGGGACGAAGATAGAGTAAAATGAGCCAAAATGGCGAGAACATAAGAACGAGACGATTTTAATCAAAATTACACGAAAGGCGATCGATCATGGCGTGGGCGGCCGTGACTTGACCACTGGCGTATTTTGGTCGGTTCAATTTTGAGAATCAAAATTTGATCCAAAATCAGATTTTTCGCCTCTAAGTTTTAAAAACGTGCAAAATGCAAACGTAAACCTCATTCAATATACAATATGTCATAATCAAGCTCAAATGAGGTAAAATACTGCGGTGAGTGATTAAAAAATTGTTAAAAGTTATCCTTGAGATGGAATTAAACACATCTCAAGTTTTTGTTAAACATGCAATCCCTTAAAAAGATATCGAATCTCAATATGTTTAGTTCTTCACATGAAACCATATTTTGAAAAATTATTATCACTTAGGACTTGTTATCCCAAAATAAGAACGTTTTAAGACTTTGGATACAACAAGTGAAAAAAATGCCTTTCAAATATTTGAAAATTTCTTTTAATCCGCACTTTTAATGAGATTCGTTGGGATTGTTTGTTTTTTTTGAACTCGAGCATATATATGTAACGATTCGATTTTTTCAAAAATACAAGTAATTCAATAAAAGAATTATAAAAGAACATATTTTATAAAATATTGCCTATAATTCAAAAAAAAAAAAAAGAATTTCCCAAATAAACAAAAGTATTTTAATTCAAAACCAAAACATTTATTCTAAAAAAATTAAAATACTAACTATTAACTGTAAGTACTCAAATTAGTTAACAAATAAGGGGTTCCTAAAAGTTCAAATTAAATAAAAATCGCTGACTTTGCATCCACCGCCTCCGAGTCCCCGGGCTCCTCAACCCGAAGAAAGTTTTAATAAAATGGGGTGAAAGCTTTCAACTCGCTTCCGTGGGACACGTTTGTCATAATTAATACATCAATAGGCGTGAATCCGCAAATATTCAACATGTAATTTTTCCTCTATAATTTTCCTCGATTGGCGGTTACTTTATAATGCGCGGCTACCCCCGAGGATTCTTTTGATCCTGCATTCCATTTACGGTCCCCGACTAACATGATTTCTCTTTCCACGTTGCAAATAAACGAAAACACATATGAAATATTTAATAATGACAAACGACAATATTTTGGGAGATTTATTGTTTAGATTTTGATGAATGCCATGTAAAACTTAGAATAGGAAGTTGGCACCCCATTTTTGTTGTAAACCTTGCGTTGTAATAAATATTTGGTCAAGCTGAGTTAAGTCGTCATGCCTAAACATACAGAAGACAACCGAGACTAGAACGAAGACTCCGCCACGAGACACCGAGTATGGCAAAGAAGAGAAGACGGGAACTCGATCAAGGTATAGCCGGTGGCAAATATCGTATCAAGTCAACTCAAGATTAGCAAGTCTTAAATTAAAGTGATGGAAGAGTCATCCGATGATTGGAAGGCGACTCTAAGTCCGGGAAAGCAAGGAAATGTAAATCAGTCGAGATAATCAAAGATCCGCGTTAAGTAAATCAAGGGAATTACTTAAACAAGTAATATATCCATACTACCTTTGAAGTGCTGATCCCAGGAAGCAAAGGAATAAACCAATGGGAAGCACTGGCACCATGTCGGAACTCAAAATCAAGAACAATTCATACGGCGAAGTGGCAATTCAAGACCGCAGCGAAAAGACAAGCCAGCGACCACAGTACTTTCAAAATAAATTCTTCAAGGCGATTTTTGAAAGATCACTATAAAAACTGAGGAATGACTACGAGAAGGTTACTTGAACTAATTTAACATTCAAGTAAACATTTGAATCAGAATCTAAGATATTCTCAAATCATTGATTGTTCAATCCTCAAGCCTAAACTACGGGAAGGAAATCAATCCAACACTCACCAAAGAAAGATAACTTCAATCAGTTGAAAGAGAAATTATTGAAGTTAATCAAAGTCATCACATTCCACGAGGGGATTGTAGGAAGGTTGAGAGGTCAACCGGTCTCGGGTTTTGGAGGGCCGTGATCAAATCCAAAGAGCTTTTGAGCAAGTATTTGTAGTAGCAAACAACCGCCTCCGGGTGAAGAAGCGAGTCGTGCGAGAAGCCACCGCTGGCGTGACAGGCATCTCCTGCATCGAAGTCCAAGTCAGGCAGATCAGTGACTTGTATCACGGATTGTTACCACTGTATATCGATCAATACCTAGTGGATTATCCAGGAGTTGGAGAAGAGAGGAGTAGAAGAAATTACTCCCATCTTCGAACCTCTATAAAACTTATCGTGTCATTTACATTTCAACACTTTAATTCCTAAGCATCTTATTTATA